>JAMLFT010009655.1:0-12524 GCA_026544285.1 Pachyrhizus erosus | reverse complement strand
AATCCCTCTCCTCACACCTCCTCCCCCCCCCCCCCCCCCCCCCCCCCCCCCCCCCCCCCCCCAACTCCCATTTTATGTTGCA
This sequence comes from Pachyrhizus erosus, assembly GCA_026544285.1. NCBI lineage: Eukaryota > Viridiplantae > Streptophyta > Magnoliopsida > Fabales > Fabaceae > Pachyrhizus > Pachyrhizus erosus. Next base: position 12,442 of record JAMLFT010009655.1, on the reverse strand, counting down.
CAACTTTTGTTCATGACAGACAGTATGACTTTTGTTATTAATTATTGATTGACATGTCTCTGTTTTTTCTTTTTAATTTGAGTATTTATATATGTATGTTGGATAAATTGTTTAATTTGTATGTACTATAAACTTTAGTATAGCGGTTGTCTCGCTATCTGTTATCCCACAATAGCGTTTTTGGGGTCTGTTGCTCTGCACTGCTATATGAGATTGATAACTATGACCATGTGCCACCATGTGTACACAAGACATAATGAATAGAGAAAAGAATGTGAACATATATTGGAAACAACACAGCTCTGATGACTGAATTTGGGAACTGGTAGATTGGAGGATGGCAGTTCTGGTGGTGATGGGCTCGCTTGAATAGATGCTGGAAAATTTTCCAGTAGTATTGATAGTGGCTGGAAAAGTCTGAAAAATGCTGGAAAAGGCACAATGGTGTTTAGGATTGAGAGAGACTTGGAGTTGGAATGACTACATGATGATAGGAGAAACAATTATTTTGAAAGAGAAAAAAATCATGATTTATGGAAATAAAATGTACTTCCGAATTTCAGGGAGTATGGTAGTAGAATAGTGACGGCCCTAAATAAATAAAAAAAGAATAGTGATGGCCTGACAGGATAGGTCATAGAGGATGGTATTGCTTTGATACGACATCACAAACCAACTATCTTAAAACTTTATTCGGTAAATATTTCTTACAAGCTCATCATCATCCTCTTGCTGTTTCATAACTTTTATTTTTGACAGCAGGTAAACAGTGAACTATATGAGCTATTCATATTATTCTTTCTTTTGAATTTGTACAAGCAATATAAATTATTGGGCCAGTAACTGCTTTCTTTAAAAATAAGCACAAACAAACTGGCCCATTGTCTGGACCTTCTATGGATATGTAATTTTTTATTGGGTTTTCAATTAATGTAGTATCTATGAAGTAGAAGACTAGAATCATAATTCTGATGGTTTGTTTGTTAAACTCAATGATATTAACAACTGATGCTTTTATGTGATTTAAATTATCTCCTTTGTTTCTACAATAAGAAGTCCTGAATTTTAAATGGATTTTTCTTTTAGATGCCTAAGTAATGGTGTTATACTTATGAATTTATTATTATTAATGATATTTTGCTCTAAATTTCATGTATGTTAAAGCTGTAAATTTTAGCTGTTACGCAGGTACACCCATGCGGTCAATATCGTAAGAACACTGTTGTTGGCATTCTTCAAGCTGAGCATGGTCTGGCACCTCTATTTCGTATCCAAAAATGCCTTTTGGAAATGCATTCTATAATCATAAAGATAAATGTCATATGCTAATAAGGTTTAAAGTTTCTTATTAGCATGAAATGGAGCTTCTCTCTTCCCCTTAATATCTTGCATACCCTTATCTCAGTCTTAGTCTATCCATTTTATACTTGCATTTTCTCTTTATCACTCAGTTTATCCATTTTGGATTTGTATTTTTACCTTGACATGGTCATCTCAGCTGTTCATCGACTGGATCGCCTTGTCTCAGGACTTCTTATTATGGCCAGAAATGCTGCAAAAGCTGACAGTTTTAGGCAACAGGTGAATTTAGAAAGGGATGTTCCCTTTGCTCTTCACTCTTTTCTTCTCTTAGAATATTTAACCTTTAATCTTAAATAAAGGCGAATCTGTTTGATTTTAATTGACATATTTATGGAGTAACTTTGTTCATTTTCCTTAAGCATTTAAGCTGTCTAGCTTGTTTAAATCTTAAATATGAATATTTTAATAAAAGTAATTTTCAACCTAAATATAGAAGGTTCCATTGTTTGTTTAATGAAAATATTGCGACTATAAATTTTCACAAAAAACTAAAAATGGGGTATATTCAATTGGTACTTTTAGAGTATTATTTACTTATATACTATGAATTTATGAAACATAATTTATTTGCCTTCTTTTGGCACTAAAGTTCAATTTCTTGTTCCAAGCTATCAATATCTTGACATGCTTATATCACAAACTGAATTTATTATGTTTGATGTACAATGACTATATCTGTTTATAGAAATTTTTAATACATTATAACTGTAGATTTTGATTGTTACAGATAGAAGCTGGCTTAGTCCACAAACAGTATATAGCAAAGGTAGTTGGAGAATTTCCTGAGGATGAGGTATTTTCTATATGGTCTGGATAAGCTATGTTACACATTCTCATACTTGGTATTTATTACTACCTCCATTCCATTTGGTTTGATGTTTAAGGTTTTGGCACAGGAATTAAGAAATGTCAATATTTTAGATTTCATAAAAACAATTATGCAATTTCCTAATACATCCCTTGTCTTTCTAAGTAATTAAATTCTCTTTCATTAATATATTTTTTTTTATTTTCTCACTCCATAATAAAAGGTTTAAGGATATTATAGAAAAAATATTTATTTGTAAAATGAAACAATTTTTTTGGCTAAAATGTAGAACAAAATGGGATGGAGTATATTGAAGAAAAAGTCCTTGCATATGTTTCATATATGATAATAGTATGATATCATTAACTTTCTTTTTCTCCTGGTTAACATAGTTTGGTATAATTAGAGGGTGAAACTTGGTGCAACTGTAAAGTTGCTGTCTTGTGCAGAGGTCACAGAGTAAAAATACTGGAAACTGTCTCTCTATGCAGGGATAAGGCTAGCATGCATCTATTCTTCCCAAACTCCACCAAACTGGAGCCTTGTGCACTGGGCTGTCCTTTTTATAGAATGGTATCATTAGGGTTATTTACTATCGTTTCTTGGGGCATCCTTAATGATTCCATTGACATTTGAAGAACATAATAAGTGTGCTTTTTCTAGTCAGTCAGTATTTGGCTTATCTACTTAAGTGATTAACAAAATTTTCACATTTTGTAATTTATACTTCATTTGATTTTAAGATATTGTGGGCATGTTGGTTTCTGTTCCTTCCTTTTGGGTTTCTTACAGTCTTGCAAATTGCAATTCAATAAGAATTTTCAAGAAAGCAAAAACTAAATTATTTAATGTGATCCAAGCATTTCCACAACAATTTTAAAAAGAAAAATAAAATGAGTTTGAAATTTTAGGTTTGCAATCAATTCAGAGCAACTTGCTCAGTTTCACCTATAAATGCTTCAAAACATCTAAAATGGTAGAAATCATGGAGTGAGATGATACCAGTGTATTGTGAATCATATTTCATAACAAGGTCTGGTCTTCTCATAATCATAAGGATGATATATTTGCTACTTTACCAATTTTCTCACACATGTTTACTCGGAGTAAGTTACTCTGTATGTGTTGAGAAATCCTGTTATATACTATTGCACTTAGAAACTCCCTACATTAATAAATAACAGTCGTGTCTTACAAAACTAAGGAAGCAGTTGATCTTTTGAGTAGATCTGTTTCATTTAGAAAGAAACTTACCTCGTATGGAATGTGTCTAGCCATGAGTCTAAATAGATAAGCTCTGTTTGAGATGCATAAATTACCCACTTATAAGAAGCTTTGGTCACTGGGGTGTCAGAGTGTTTTAGATAAGGGAAGTGGCTAAATAAATGGATGTAAGGAACATGCAGTTTAACATATGAAGAAGCAACTGTTTGGTCAAGCAAAGTTGTGAAATTGGGAAAATTAGTGCAGTATTGCTGTTCATTATTAGATTATCATTGATTGAAATTGCTAATTCCAATATTGCCACCATGGGATCAGCTGTGTAGGAAATGTTATTTTTTGAAAACATATAAAATGTACTTGGTTTGAGTTAAAGAAGTGTATGCCAATTATTAAGTTATTTTTCTAAATCTGAAAACAGAAGCAACAACCATTTCCAAATGGGTCATGGTTAGCTAAAACTTCAGTATGAGATGGTTGGTCATTTTTTGTATTTGAGTGAACTTTTTCATCTGTGTATGTTGATTTTTGCTATAAATAATTAAGTGCTATTATGTCAGTTAAGATTGAGATACTTTTCTCATTTGATCCAGTTTTTATTTTTTAGCTAATTGTTGATGCCAATATAGACTATAATGCGCGAGAAGGAAGGAGCACAGCGGAGGTGAAGCCTTTAATTCCTACATGGTTTATTGTTAGAGAATTTTTGGGTGCATTTATATTATTTTTTGTTTTCAGTTTAAGTTTATATGTTTTCACTAATAATTATAAAGATGTCACTTTGTTGCCAATCTGTTTCCTATTTTCAAGAATAGGGGAAGGAAAAACAACAAAATCTTGTTTTCACCATTAACTTTGCAAATTTCCAAAAGCAGGAACACAGTGCTATATTTATAATTATTAGTGCATTGATGAAAAACACTTTTATGATGTAGCTATTTTTAAGAAGCTACATTTTCTAGCTTCTTAAAAATATGATAAGGCTACTTTTTTTTTGAGATGATTTTGCATTTCTTTCTCATTTTTTTTGAGACAGTAATCTATTGTTATAAATCTTTTTGAACATTTTTTTATTTCTTTTTCTTAGAAAAAGCACAAACAAATGGACCCTATGAATATTTTCTCTATAACCTTTATCCAATTGATTAACATCTATTTTGGACTGCTATAAAAGTCTTCCTTCAAGTTCCTCAGTACATTTTAAGCCATAAAATCAGTCATGGAATCAGCCAACAATTGTACTCATTTAACTCATGTTAAGCAACTAATTCTGAAAAATCAGCCTTCCAACTATAAGTATGGTATTTATAACTAAAGTTCAGCTGAAATAAATTGTCAGATGCCTTTTAATATCATTGCCTAGAGTTTCACATTGTCGTGCAATATATATCTCAGAATCAGAGCAATATGTTACAGAATTAAAGTTCAAGGCAATTATATCATCCAACTCAGCAAGGTTAACATTTATAAAAAATGCAAATAGAACCAACATCAAGGGTTCCTTTATCTTTGCTAAATGATCCGATGTGTAGAGCTTTGAGAGGCATATGACAGCCAAAACAAGCTGACAGTTGGTGATTATATCGGCTATTCTAATTTTATTATAACGTTTCAGTAGTAGCTGAGATTGTAGGAAGAAAAATCATGTTAATACATTTGTTCTTGATAAATGAAAAGACCAGAAGTATCATGTGGGACATATCTGAATGAATATATTTTTGTTAATGAAGGTTGGAGACTCTGCAAAGGGAAAGGCTGCCTCTACAAAATTTACTCGGATTAGTACTAATGGAACTCAAAGTATTGTTTTATGTGAACCAATCACTGGCCGTACTCATCAGGTAAGGAAAATGTTGGATGTTTTGGATTGATTGTTTCCTGTTATTAAAAAATTCAGCTTCATATTTGAACATGCCTTTTTTTAATATTTTTTTGTCTGATGAAGATAATGCCTTTTATCTTTATATCATGCTATTTATATGTCTGACATTTGGTTTAAACATTGCTATGTTGTGTAAACTCCCTCCTTGCAGAAAAAGTATTCTATTATCAATATATCTTCATTGTGTTGTTTTTTGAGGCTTAGATCTTACATTACATGGATATCAATACCATGTTGTCTATTCACTTAGACATGCATGCCAGTGATGTGTCACAACAGTCAGTGTCAACACATTCCAAAGTAGGCCATTTGCTAGCCATGCCGTCACTGTATAGGCAAATGTATGATCATTGTTTCATCTGTACAACTGATGGAAAAGAGTTGCAATGCAGGAAATGGAATGAACACCACAGATAGTTGAAAATATTTAGTCAACTATCACCAAAGACATTCTGCACTTTATTTTTGTTCAATTTATTATATTTAGTTTTAGATATGGTGCTAACAGATACTCAGCTTTGGTGTAGATACGTGTTCATTTACAGTATTCAGGGCACCCAATAGCCAATGACATGCTGTACATTTCAGAACAACCTGTTGACCGATCTGTTAAAGGGTTGAGTGCTGATAGATCAGCTCGCATATCTGATACTTCCCTGACATCAAATTTTGATGAGAAATTGATCAATGAATGCGAAGAAAATTCCAATGGAGATTTTAGGATTGATCCGATGTGTACAAATTGTCCAAATTTGGCGCCCAAAGGGTGAGAAAGCCATTTCTTAGAAAACAATATTTGCTGTTTGTTTGTATCGTGAATTGTATAAAGACATGCATGGGTGACTTAAAGAAAGTTAAGAATAGATTTGCTTGTACTCAAGTCTTTTGTGCAACTGTCTAAACTCTAAAGTAGAATGGGCATCATAATAATTTGGTTTTGAGGTTAGATTTTATTGTGGTGAAGCCTTTTCATTATTAAATCACAGGTGACCATAATTAGAGAAAAATAAAATAGACTTATCATTCAATGCTGCATAAAAAATGTATCGGTTTTTACAGTTTATCTGGTGTGATCTCAGCACATGAGGAAATTAGAATTTGATTAAATATTTATCTAACGAGTAGGAACTTAAAGTTGCTGATAGTTGTTCATTTCTGCCTTTGTTTTTGTGGCAAAAAGCACTTTCGGCATGAATATGACATTTCAGATGCTATTGTTGATAATAAATATTTCTGTTTGGTTCAAAACCATCGACCAATGAGACATTAAAGTACACGTTCTATGTTTTATACTTCTGTTTGGTTGTTCTGTTTTTTTTTTTTTTTTTTGTATTTATTAATATGAAAACATATTTGTTAGTCTTTTAGATATTTGTGCTATAGCAAGCATCCGGTGACTCGAAACATGTTATTCTGAGGATTCTTGTCTGCCTAGTAACTATCCTTGTGGTTATAAATCTCGGATAGCCTGACTACTAAATTTGCTTCTCTCGAGATTGTATAATTGCAGATATGATAGCAATGAAGAAGGTCTATGGCTACATTGTGTTCGTTACACTGGACCTGGATGGACGTATGAGTGTCCATATCCTGATTGGGCGAAACATAGCTAGACAACATAGATATATTTTTCATCGGACATTTGAAACAAATATCCAACGGCATGTTATCTGACCTTCAAATTCAATATGCCACTGGTTGATCACAAGGCATTCATAGATCATGGGAGTTTTCCATCCCAGTTTTGTTGGTCTGTGAAAAGTTATTTAATAATCTTTTGCTATTATTCAGGGACACTGGATTGGGATATTATGATAAATTATTATTATTATTGATTGGTTCACTTAGGGGGGCAAAGGACGTGGAAAAAACAACCGATGTATTTTATATGAAGATGACTGAATGTTTTGTTAGTGCATATGTACTTAACCTTTTTGATCAAGACATGTGTTACTTTATTAAAGAGGAATGCTCTACATTTTACCGACATTGTGTGTGGAGCATAGAAGCCAAGATAAATAAGACTCATGTTCCAATAGCCGTCTGGAATATGGACCAATTTCGAAAATTGAGTGTTTTAGTGGTTATCTTTTGTTATTTCTTTATTTGCATTTGTGAAAATCGTCGTTACCTTTTTTGTTTACTAGTATATAATGTCTTTCAAAAAAATGGATGCAGCAGCAGATATAACTTTCTGCAACATGCTTTATTGCTTTAACATTATAGTCGGGGAGTTATTTTACTGTAGCTTTTAATGGGATTACATTGTATAGTTTTTTTTAAAGTTCAATTGCATTTTTATTACCTCTTGTGATTAATGTGTGATTATGGTCTTTTAATATTTTGAATTAAATAAAATTTTTTAATTGTTACTATAAACTCTTGTTAGTTTCTCTTTATAAAACCCTCAGCCCCTTTTTCACCCCTTTAAATAATTGAGGGTTTAGAAAAAAATGGGATATGAAATGATTTGAAAGATTCAAGACGTGGAAAGTTTGACTAATTAGTGACAGTTGAATTAAAGGATTATTAAATTGAAGGAATATTATGTATAAATGTGTGACATTAATTTTACACAAGAGCTGTTTTATATTGTATGTACTTTTTTTTTTTTACTGCATATTGTATGTATTAGTACTTTGAAAATCTGTCTGTAAATTAAATTGGAGAAACATCTAAGTCAGGGTTTTGATGGGTATTTTAAAATTCGCTTTGTGCATTCTCATTTCCCAATTAGCAAAGATATCTTGACGGAATTACCACATGAAATTGAGTATAATTTTGTAAAGAAATAGCTCTCTTGTTTCTCAAGAAGAAATGAGAAACATTCTCAATATCACTTGATCGAATAATTGATCCAATCCCTTCGTTGAAGAAACCTTCTATCTTCTTTGGTATGTTTTTTTACCAAAGTAAAAAGCAAACATGGGATCATAAATCCAATTTTTTTACAAAGATTTTGAATAGTTGGCTTGAATTCAAGTTCATTAGTATTTACTTCATCTTAAATATCAATTGTTTTAGAAAACTTGTTTTCGTTTCAATTTGTTTATTGCTATAAACCATCAAGAAAATATGATTATTATGTGTTTTTTTTTATTTCATCTATAAGTATTATTAATGAGAGAAAACAAAATATTAATAAAATAATAATACTTTGGATATTATAAAATGTAAGAGTGAACATTGTCCAACCCTACTTATTAACTTGACTCGACCTAAAATTGATTTGAATGAATTTGTATTTTGAAAATAGACTTAGTGTATTTTTTGAGACAAATTTGAATTACATTTTGAGTTGTCCCAATCTAGTTTAATATTTAATATTTTCCTAAAAATTATATATTTTTTATAATTATGTATTATAATAAAAATTTAATTTAATAATTAATAGGCTAAAATATCTTTTTGATCCATTATATTTTTATATTTTCTTATTTTGGTTCTTTACATTTTCAAATTCTCATTTTGGTGATTCTTTATGTTTTTAAAGAGATTCATTCTAGTTCTTTTCTATCATTTTTGTTAAAAAAAAGGACTAAAATAAGTTTTTTAATAATATAAAGGACAAAATTGAAAATTTCAAAACATAAAGAACTAAAAAGAAAATTTCAAAACATGATGAATTAAAATAGAAAAATGTAAAAACTTAAAGATTTAAAATAATATTTTATTTTAATAATTTTTCTATTTAAAAATATAATTAAAAATATCAATAATATAAAAAATATTCTCATATTTTATAGTATTTTAATATAAATTAATGTTTTATACATAAATTAATTTATCTTGTATTAAATAATCTTTGTGAATAACTTTCTTAATTTTATGAAATAATTAATTTCAAGCTCATATTTAATATGTTTGTGATCAATTCATATTGCAGATTAAATTAATCAAATTAACTAATTAATTAATTATTTATTAAAAAATAAAAACTAGACTCGAATTTCTTAAACACACAGTCTTGTATTAAAATTTTGTGAATGAAAAAAAGTGGTTGAAAAGAAAGATCCATTAAAAGTGACTGACTATATTTTTTGACAATAATTAGTCATAAATAAAGTTGGTAGATACATTACACTAATGCATAATGACAAAAAAATATTTTTAAAGTAATTAATAAAAAATATGATAAACATTTTTTTTATTGTTGATATTTTTAATTATGTTTTTAAAATAAAAAATGATTAAAAAATAAAATACTATTTTGGTCTATTATGTTTTTATATTTTTTCATTTTGGTTCTTTATATTTAAAATTTTCCATTTTTATCATTTATGTTTTTAAAAAAATCTATTTTAATTATTTTATTAACAAAAAGGACATAAAACAGATAAAATAGATCTTTTTAAAAATATAAAGGACCAAAATGAGAATTTTAAAATAAAAAGTTCTATAATAAAAAAATATAAAAACATAATGAATCAAAAAAATATTTTAACCTAATTAATATTTTGTATATATTTTATTTATAATAAATTTGTTTATTTAAAAATATATATTATAAGATATACCTTAGTTTGCTGTAAAAAACCTTAATTTAAGTTTAGTACTTATAATTTAATTATATATAATATTAAAATTAATATATTGTGTTAAAATGTTAGGTCAATTTGACTTTCTCCCATATGTTTTAAGTTTTGATTAGGTCAAGTTCAAGTTTTAAAAATTGATCCTTGTCAAAATTCTAAATTAGATATATAGGTAAAGATAAAATTAGTCCAACTAGACTCATGCTCACCTATAGTGAGAAATAACTTAAAAATAGAATTACACTTTCTTAAATCTAAATCTCAGTATTGTAATTATATTATTGATGCGAAATATTTATCCATTTTGTTTATTATTAATTTTTTCAAAAAATATAGTTAGCTCTCATTAATGATATCTTTTCACCTAAACAATTATTTTTCATCTACAATATTTAAATTTAAAAACTTATTTAAGAGATGTGAGTTTAGTTTCCCTGGTACCAATAACTTATTACTCGTAGTAGATTCTAATTTTATGAAAATCTCATGTCTATTTGATTTTCTTTTACTCATTAATTCCAATTCTTCTATAATCGCGGCTAAAGTAGGTTTTATTATTTTTGTCAATATTCAGTTTTATTTATTTAATTATATTTTATTAATTGCTTATATAAAGTTTGTTAAAACTTGAAAATGATTGAAGTCACAAGGGGTACGCGTGCTACTTAGACCAGAAGTGCAAAGTTTTTGCCGTAGTAAATAAAACTTGAAATTATTTCCTCCTTTAAACTCTGAAGTCTAAAGTCTTTGAATTCATATTAAGCCACGACAACAAATTGACAACTGTTTTATATTTACGCTGTTTGCAACAAATATTGGTAAGGGATGGGGATGTGATAACAAAGACGAATGCTACTCTCTCCAAGCTGTATATAGTAGAAACAAATTCATTAGTGATATGCTTGAGACCAAATGGACGATTGAGGATTTTTTTTATTTTTGGGTATTGATATTTGTACTAAACCAAATAAAATCTAATCATGCAATAATCCTTAAGGTATCCACATTAGTGCGTTCTGTTCAAATCTAGAATATCTTGCTTGATACGATCAGGCATGTGCATCTCGAGGATATCTGATATTCCGAAATTAACAAGGTTTCATCAGATTTGTTAAGGATTGAGTTCCTCTAGAGTGAGAAAATAATGATAAAATAACGATGCGCTTACTTTTAATCTAAAGTAGATTAGATTTATAAGGTTACCTTTATATCTTTTTAGTTTTTTTTTATAACTTTACAGATGGTGAAATAATGTGAGCACTTGACTTGAGACTAAGAAGGTACGTAGTACATGCCTTCCCATCCAATTGGTTCACCAAAAAAATAATTAGGAACATAAATCTCCAATAGTTGATGTGTCGCAAAATGATATGAACAGAAGCCATAAATCTCTTGTCAACCTAACTGTGTACGGCAAAAGACAAAAAAGTAGGAAGAATAGTAAGATATGGTCGAATTAAAGCATGAGGTAAGCTAGGCCACCCCAAAGTTTATGCATGACACATGGTATAACGCTAGTCCTTGAAAGATCAAATCAATTACCAAAATCATACATATCTAGGACAGCATTATGAGGCAATGATTGGTACAGAATTGAGGTTAGCCACTAGAAAAAATTAAAAAGCAAAAAAATGTAATCATGCATATATCTTATGCTTAAGTGGCAGCCCCATGCCCTTGGATATTTCATTTCATTGACGTATGCGAATAGAAACAGATAAAGCATTAGAAGAAGACGGGTTTGACAGGTAACATAGACGGTAGGGGAGGGGTTTAAGGAGCTTTAAAGTCTTCAAAAAAACAAGTGGTTCATTACATCACCCTTATCTCTGCTTGTAGGATTATTGTGCACGGGAACCACACCTAACCATGTTTATAGTATTTTGTTTCGGTGCATGGCATGAAAGTTATCAACATCTCAACACAATCATAGGCAACTTTTAACAATGACCTTGGCTCATTCATTCATTTACGTAATGCCCTCGAATGCTTATCTTGAGACGCATGAGTCACTTTTCTTTACATTATTATTCTCTTTGTGTGGCCCCATTCTATGTTCTCACGTTTGGCTAGTGCTTCTTGATTACTAATCTTGCATTTTCCTCTGCCTACCATGTCTTTTTGATCGAGTTTATCCCCACTTTCAAACTTGAATATTGTGAGACATTTGGAACAAACTCCTTCATATTTTTTCATATCTTGTTCAGAACGCGACATCTTACTAAAAGCAAATGCAGATCAACCGCACAAACTTATACGTGATCAATCCTTTTCCCACCGAATTAATGTTGATAGAGAGAAAGAAAAAGAAAAAGAAAGGAGGAAAAAAATCCAGATTGTCGTCTACTGTCCACCTACTTTCAATTCTGAATATATGTAAATAAAGTATGAATACATTTTATGTTGTTTTCAATATATTGAATAATGTATTATAAATTCTTTATAAAGTACGACACAAATTATTAAATGTGCTTTAAAGATATAATAAAACTCTTTTATTTTGGGATAACCTACCCTGTATCGGAGGCTACCATGAATCATTATATGGTGGCTGTATATACATTCTCTGGTTTGAAGTCATTTGAGATTATTGATAAAATATCATGTTCCCTTTCCGCTGGGAGAATTATATAT
>JAMLFT010009654.1:0-12531 GCA_026544285.1 Pachyrhizus erosus | reverse complement strand
ATGAATATTTTTCATAAATTTCATTTTTAAAAAAAATTATGAGTGTTTTTTTTTTTTTTAAAAAAGAGAATAATTAAAGTTGAGTTAGTAATGTCAAATTTACTAATTTTAATCATATAGAATTATCATAAATACTTTTTTGAAATTGTAAAATTTTAAAAATTGTTATGAATACTTTCTTAAAATGATTAATATTTGGAACTAAATTATTAAAATCAAGTTTACTAATTTCTTTTATTTAAAAAGTATAAGTGATTTTTTTAATGGGTAATAACTAGATTTAAATTAGTAATTTTAATTATTCAAAAATTGTTATAAATACTATGTTATGAAATTTTTAACTTTTAAAAGTCATTATAAAATGTTGTGTGATATGTTAAAGAGAATGATGATGAAGTTAAAGTTTATATTAAATTTGTATTAACTAAATGATAATTTTGAAATTTTATTAAGACGATTTCATTGCAATTTGAAATCATTACGGTTTTAAATTGTATTTAATTAAAAATTATATTAATGATTAAATTGTAATTACGAGACGAAATAATGTTGTTACAATTTGAATTAGAATTTATATATTAATATTTAATTTGTAATTAAGAGATTCAACTACAGGATAATTTGAAACATGTGCTGTTGCAAGTTGATTCTTGTTCTCAACTTTTTTCAGGTTTCTACCAAAGCATAATAATTCTCAATGCCTAATAAAAAATTTATTTTATCATGTCTTTAAAAACACAAGTACATTCAAATTCAAACCTAATAAAATTTAGATTTTTTTACATAGAATAAAAAAAATGTTAGAAGGAGAAAGTGAATCTAACCATGAGATCAAACCATGTGCTACATAAATACAATCACTCTTATGTTGGAAAGCTTCTTCATTCACCTTTTTAATCTTCATACCACCAAAAACTTGTGCTTTTGTGCTACGAGGGATATGCTTTGGATGGGATAGATTTCTATGCTATCTTTTTCAACTTTACTATTTGGTAGTTGTCTCTATCTGTTTTGATTCCAAATCTCTTCCTCTATTTTTGGATTCTTTCTAAGCAATGATCCTTTCTTGTGGAGAAGGTTTTGGTTCTTCCAGCACTGTATTTTCATCCATGTACCTCATTTGTCCATCAATTTGGTAACAAAACGCTTTGTCACTTAATTTAAAACAATTATTTCGAAAGATGCAAAAAGAATAAAGATAATATCATTTAATTTGCAAAGTAGATAAAGATCACCAATCTTGCTTAATGACAGCATGAAAACCTCCATTTGTGTACATCAATTTTCTTCATTTGTTATTCTGCATACGTCTACATGAGGGATCAGAGTGCCATTGGAAACCCACAAATGTGGACATTAGTTCTCTTGATTTCACATTTTTGTGATACGCCATTGAAAGCAGTGGGATCAAAGCACAGAGAAGAGAGATTGGAGTACCGTTGGAAACCCACATATGCAGACATCAACTCTCTTGATTTCGCGTTATTGTGATACAGCATTGAAAGAGAAGGGGTCAGAGCACTATAGATAACCAACATCTATATACATCTTGACTCTGCAATTCTGTGATACGCCATGGAAAGAAGTGAGTCATGATCAAAGCCTGTCTCAGAATTGTGAATAAGCGCGTTCAGAAACTCATGCTTGATGACAATTTAGTAACAGATGAAAAGCACTTGTCACTTGTTTTAGACTTTAAACATTTACAACATATGGTCAGTTTAGTAACTGATGAAAAGAATGATGTACAACAAATGGTCAATTTAGTAACTAATGAAAAACATTTGCTTAAGACTTTAAAGAGTGTAAGAAAATGATGAAATGAGAGGACTATACCTCACCTTAGCAAAAAGGATGACATGGAACAATCTATGCTTTTCAAAAATCTGAGATAGCAGTGTCACAGTTCATTAGTGGTGGAATGCAATGCATATTATTTTCTTTCATCTTTCAAAAAATAAAATTAGCACGCCAAACAAAAAAATTAAGGAATCAATACAATTACCCATGCAGACATTGAGTTATCCCTTTTGTTCCATCAAGTCATGGAGTTCCAATCTATCACGCACATACTAATTGCATAAGTGATTAATAAATAAGGACAAGAATGAAAAGTTTAAATGAGCCATGGAATATTTTGGACCTGAAAAGCCCAACTTACATTGTTTGATTATCCCATGCCAATGGATAGCAAGGTTTCCTAATTAGTAAATTGTTTGTTAGTAATAAAACCATGAGTAAAATAATGTGGGTAATTAGAAGAAATAGTTGATGTATGATGAAGGCTGAAAACTTTTTCATACTAGAAGGACATGGATAGCTAGCATTGGCTTTTTAATTCATTCATTACAAAGTGCTACAACTGTCTATATTTATAGTCTCCTTCCACAGCCACAAAAATTGGCAATTTCATAGAACAAATAATATTGGCAGAGGATGGGAGTTACTGGAGTTGTAATGTCATTATAATGATAGTTCATTAGGTTCTTTAGTGGTAATTTTTATGAACGTAGGGTGTAATGAGAATAATTATGCACTAATAATTGCAGAGATATGAATTATGAGTCGCGGTGAGAGTTAGAAATTGAAATGGTGAAAGAAGAGATATTCGAAGATGCAAATGTGTAATTATATTGTTTTACAGTTCAGAATTTATATATTATAAATAGATTCTTATTTGTTGGTTTGAGATTTCATCTTGAACAGCGATCTATACTAAGTTAAACAACTACATGCATGTTGATATTAGAAGGATCAAAAGCTAGCATAGCGATCTCCTCATAAGGGAAGACTCATTTGTCCTTCTATAAGCACACAAAGAACAACTTACGAAAGATAGGGGAGAAACCTATTCTATTGAGGATTAAAAGTTAAAACTCTACTTGTATCTTGTAATGTTCGTGGGTATTTTCTGATTGAAATGTGAAAACAATTTAAATAATCATTTGCAAAACTATTATGAACTTTGCAATCATAGTAGTGTACAATTGATAAAGATAGTCGTAGATATAGGTAATACAGTATTATTTTAAAATTTTCTTCAATAGATTTAAAACTTTAGGATATTGATTTTGACATAAATTAAAATTTAAAGGAAAAAAATAAATTGTATAGTATAATCAGATTGAGTAAAATAATTGTATGCATTAATTCTTGTGTGTGAAAAAAAGGTAGCATTCTATTAAAGTTTAAATTAAGAAAAGATGGTCATAGATTAATATAATCAATTGTGGGTTTGAAGATTTCACACGTTCCCTAGTAAAGGAGTGATGCTTATTTACTACTCTACACAAATTAAAATGCCTAGTTTATCACTTTACTTTTTTATATATCGACATAAAAAAGGGCTCTTTAAAGTGACTATCCCCTCTTTATTTAATTAATTTAAAGTGTATTTTTTATGGTACAGATTTAAAGTGCATTTACCATTTAACAAATTAAACAATTTATTAATAAATATATCAATAAATGTATTTTAGGGACGGAGTCTTGGTACCATCCATTTTTAAGGACTAAAAATTCCTTGCCAAGTCATTTGAAGTAAAGGAAGTTAAACAGTTTTTTTCCCACAAATTTCATTTTTGGAATAAGAAGAAATATATGAGCAGTCAAAGAGTCAAGAGGTAATATAGAGAGACATTCTAAGTTCAAAATGGTAGAGCCAGGAACATTGTAAGGGAAACGAAAAGACGTTTCTTGGAAAACCAACCATTGGTTGTGAAAGAATTTTTAATCTCAGACTTTTCATAATTCCTCTAGCAGCTTTATTTGTTAGTTCTTACTACTGCCTTTACAAGTAATCCATGCAGTTAAAGTTTCAGAGTCTCAGTCTCAGTCTCATTAGGTTTCTGATTACGTAGTTATATCTACATTGCATGCAAGATTTTTGTGATTTTGTTTTACCAAGGAAACTGAGGTAAAGAGGAATGATGGGAGGTGAGACTTCAAGGAAGAAGAAGGCCTACGATGATTATGGCTTCATGGATTTGATTTTTTCTTGGTCCATTGAAGACATTCTAAATGAAGATCTATACAAGAACAAGGTTACTAATGACACTACTATTCCTGCATTATATCTTATGTTCAGCTTATTGAACCCATTGTTTGTTTGTGTGGCTTCATCTTATGTTAATAATTTCATAGCTAATTATGACACACTCACTAGTGGGTCTGCCATGTTGTTCTTTTTGGCTGTGTGACTTTTTCCCTTGATCCAAAAAAAGTGCTTTTACATAGCTGTATGTATGTTTAACATTTTGGAAACAAAATAAACAAATTTTGGAAATTTTTAATGTGTAAGATCATGGCCTACAATTTAGTGTTTTCCTCAACAAGTTATGTATGTCTTGAGTTTGATTTTCCTTTGATTTTCAGGTAGAGAAGATTGGTCTATCTTTTCAGTCCATTGAACATTACCTTAAATCTTATGCGTACCCTTTATTGGAGGAAACTAGAGCACAACTATGCTCAAGTATGGAGGTCATACACCAAGCACCTTATACAGAGGTGATTGATCTAAAAGAGGCCAAACCACTTCAAAATAAACTGTTTAAGTTGAAAATTGATGGTTGGAAAAACAGGTTTTCTCATCATGGAGAACCATACAAAACTTTACCCGGTGATGTTTTTATATTGGCTGTTTATAAACCAGAAGCTGTAAAAGACTTGCAACGGTTTGGAAGGATGTGGAGATTTGTGTCAGCATTTTGGACAAAAGAAGATGAAAGTGATAGCATGTCTTTTTATTTGAAAGTGAAGGCATCAAAAGACATTGACCTTATAGAGTTGAGGAATAAAACTCTATTTCTCATTTTTTTGACAAATGTAAACCCTAATAGAAGAATTTGGAGTGCACTTCATATGCCTGATAATTTGAAGCTACTCAAGCAGATTTTATGCAGCAGGGACGATGTAAGAAAGTTAGTTTTAGGTTTGAATAGGTTTTTGATTACTAATAATGTGAATTTTATTTATTTATTTTAGTTTTTATATTTTTTTATGAATAAGTGTATATTTTAAGTCACTTGTGAGGGACCAGACATACAATTTTTATAATTTTTAAGGACAAAATATGAATAAATTTTAAACAGGGACTAAGTTTAATAAAATACCATAATTTTAAGGATTAAAAAAATGTTTAAATCTTCATTTGAGGTTCTGATACTTATCTTTGATGCAACATCTCCAATTTTATTCACTGTTTAACTAAGTTAAGTTGGCGCTAAAATATAGTATTCTGATTTGCTAAATGCAAATTGTCTGTTATTTTTTTGTTATAGAATTGAGCACTCTATTCTTCAGTACTATAACGTTTTATGCCAATCAGACACCAGACTAATCACACCAAGATCAATTGATTCTCAAATTCTAATCATATGTTTATGGAAACTATGTTCTATATTATTTAAAGATAATTGAGTTTGAAATTAGTACTATAGCTGATGAATGTATGCTGGAAACAGGTTGAGGAATGTTGTAGATGTAGCTCTCTGGCTGAAGCTTTACGGGACGACTGTTCATATCAAAGGTTATTGTCAGAGCTTAATGAATCTCAGAATAAGGCAATTTCTGCATGTCTTTCTGGCCTCAATTGCAACCACAACTCTGCTGTGAAGCTCATATGGGGTCCCCCAGGAACAGGAAAGACCAGAACATTGGGTACACTACTTTTTGCTCTTATGAAAATGAAATATAGAGTGCTTGTATGTGCTCCCACAAATGTTGCCATCAAAGAAGTGGTGTCACGTGTAGTAGCTATAATGAAAGAGGCACATAGTAAAGAATCTGGTGATCTGTTTTGTTCAATGGCAGAAGTCCTATTGTTTGGGAACAATGAGAGGCTGAAAATTGGAGAAGATATTGAAGATGTATATTTGAATCATCGTGTGCAACAGCTAACAAAATGCTTTTCCCCTTATAATGGTTTCAGTTCTTGTCTTAAATCAATGATTGACTTTCTTAAAAATTGTGTTTCCCATTATCATAAATATCTGGATAATGAGTTGAAAAAGGGGGAGAGGAAGCCCAAATCATTTTTAGTGTTTATGAGAGAAGAGTTTCGTACTACTGCATTGGCATTGGTATCATTCATTTCTATCTTGTGTACACATGTACCCATGAGTCACTTGTTAACACATAACTATCTGAACTTAGTGTGCTTGAATGAGGCACTTGAATCATTTCAAGACTTCTTGTTTCAAAATAATTTGCTTTCTGAAGGATTGCAAAAGCTTTTCTTGTATAAAAATTTACCAGAGATGACTTATTGGTCATTTGATGGCACTGCATACCAGTTATACAATAAGCGAACTGCATGTCTTAATGCTTTAGTGACTGTGGAAGATTCACTTGATGAGTTCAAGTTGATAAAATCTTATAGCAATGACTCAATTAAAGAGTTTTGTTTTCAAACATCATCATTGATATTTTCCACAGCTTCTGGTTCTCACAAGCTACATTCTTTAACCATGAAGCCACTGAACATTTTGGTGATAGATGAGGCTGCACAGCTGAAAGACTGTGAATCAATAATACCTTTGTCACTTCCAGGGATAAGCCATGCCATTCTTGTTGGCGATGAACGTCAACTTCCATCAATGGTTAGAAGTATTGTATGTAACCACCGTCAAGCATATATTTTTATCAGAGAATTCTTCATCCACAATCCTCCATTATTGCTAATTTAATTTATGCTTATTCTTTTTGTGTACAAGGTTTCAAATGAAGCTGGTTTTGGGAGAAGCTTATTTCAAAGATTAAGTTCACTAGGTTACCCAAAGTATCTCCTTAATATGCAGCACAGGATGCATCCACAAATAAGTGCATTTCCAAATTCATGTTTCTATTTTAACAAAATTCAGGATGCACCAAATGTTGAAAGAAAGGACTATGGGAAGCAATACCTTCCAGGGTCAAT
Source organism: Pachyrhizus erosus (assembly GCA_026544285.1). Lineage (NCBI taxonomy): Eukaryota > Viridiplantae > Streptophyta > Magnoliopsida > Fabales > Fabaceae > Pachyrhizus > Pachyrhizus erosus. Next base: position 5,615 of record JAMLFT010009654.1, on the reverse strand, counting down.
GTTTGGTCCATATTCTTTTATAAATATAATTGGAGGCAAAGAACAGTTTGATGATGCTGGGATAAGCTATAAAAATATAGCTGAGGTTGCAGTTGTGATGACAATACTAAAAAATTTGCACAAAGGTTTGTTCATCAATAAAATTTTCCAGCAGTAATTTGTAATATATTTGTCTTGCTTTTTATTTTTCTTTCTCTTTTTGGTAATGGACCTTAGATGGCAATAACTGATCTCTATAGCCTGCATTTCTTTATTTGAAAGAAGTTCAGTTCTGATTAAAATGTTTTAGATGGTTTAGTAAATTGTTATGCTTGTAATACTAATAACTGAAGTTAATAATGTGAATCACCTAAGTGAAAAAAGATTGACTTTGTTATTTTCACCCGTATATTTACTAACTCAAGTAGTTGGAAAGGAAAGAACAGAAAGATGTTGCTTAAAATCTTGATGTTTGAATTTTAATATAAAGCTGCCTTTTCCTTGTTACAGCATGGTTGATCTCAAAGCCCAAACTCAGCATTGGTATAGTGTCTCCCTATGCTGGTCAAGTTGTTGCAATTCAAGAGAAACTAGGAAAGATTTATGAGAGTCATGAAGGATTTACTGTGGACGTGAAGTCTGTTGATGGTTGTCAGGGAGGGGAGAAAGATCTTATTATATTATCAACTGTAAGAACCAATACCAGAACATCTCTTGAGTTCATTTCCTCTCCGCAGAGGACTAATGTTGCTCTTACAAGGGCTAGGTAGATATTGTGCCCTAAACTTTTCTATTTTTTATAGTGTTGTTTATTTTAGGATATCATATTAAGTGCAAAGCTGCTGTTGGCTTGATATTTTCTAGGCACTGCTTATGGATTTTGGGGAATGAAAGGGCCCTTACAAACAATGAAAATGTTTGGAAGGCTATAGTGCTTGATGCCAAGAAACGTAATTGTTTCTTTAATGCGGACCAAGAAGAGGAACTGAGAAAAGCTATTTTGGATGCGAAGAAAGAATCAGATCAGATTGATGATTTGCTTGATATTTTCAAAAGTACACTGTGGAAGGTATATGGATCCTCGACTTATTTTATGCTTGTTCTTTCACTAAATTTTGATTGTTCATAGGTGTCGTTCCAATAATTTTTTTTTCTTTTCATAGCAATTTTAATGAGTTGTTAGCTACTCCTTAGCTGTTTATTCTTGTAAGAAATATTTGAATCTGCCACCTCTTGTTCAGATGGTAGTGAAAGCTCACCCTTAAGTAATCACTGTTTGATTTTTGATAACTCAGCAAAACAGAGTATACTTGAAATTAACCCCCTGATATTTTGTTCTAAGTTGAGGTAACTTTATGCTCTATTCTGTTATTGATATCCTAATATCCTAATATATGCGAAATCTATTCTTACCATTGCTGCCAATATACACAATTGCAGGTTAGTTTCAGTGACAACTTCCTGAGATCATTCAAAAGGTTAAGGTCTGAAGAGATCAAGAAGAAGGTTAAAAACCTTCTGATAAGACTTGCAAGTGGCTGGAGACCCAAAAGGGTTACTGTGGATTTGTCTTGTGAAAATGCCTCGAAGATTTTGAAACAATTTAAGGTTGAAAGCCTCTATGTCATTTGTTCAATAGACATAGTCAAAGCATCAAGGTATATTCAGGTTTTGAAGATATGGGACATATTGCCATTAGAGGATGTCTCAAAGTTGGTTAAACGCCTTGACAATGTGTTTAACATATACACTAATGAATATGTCAGTAGATGCAAAGAGAAAGGAGGAGGCTATCATGGGTGAGTACTTTTATTTCCATCAACTTTAAAACATTAAAGATTTTCTAACCTTTACTGAGAAGGAGCCTTTGGCATCTTTCTTTGTGTACAGGAACATAGAGTTTCCTTTGAGTTGGCCACTTTCGGCTAATATCCAAAAATTTGAGAATGGTCGTAATAATGCAAAAGAAGGAGAGACAAATGCTGATGAAGATAATGCTAAAAACTCAAAGGTTGAGGATGAATGTACCTTGTTGATGAAGTACTGTTCCATGTCTAGAGGTTACATGCTTTCTGGCCAAGACAGTTTACAAGTGGATCTTCCATATCAGGTAACTGATGAGCAGCGGAAGATAATTCTCTTCCCTCAAAGTAAATTTGTACTTGGTCGCAGTGGTACTGGCAAAACCACGGTTTTGGTTACTAAGCTAATTCAAAATGAGAAATTGCACCACATGGCAGTTGAACAATTCTATGGATCAAAAAATTATGCAAATCTGGAAGAGTCCAAGGAGATTGCTTTTGAGACTGAAAGACCAGTCTTAAGACAGTTGTTTGTGACATTGTGTTCTGGACTATGTCAGAAGGTCCGACATAATGTTTCTCTTTTCAAAAGGTATGTTGCTTCTTATGTAAGCCTATATATCCTTTGGAAACTGCTTTACTTTTCCCATAATTTCTGAAAGTATAAAGTGATGATGGAAAACAAATGTGTAAACTGTACAGGCTTCTAGGTATAGACCTTTTATCAGATTATAGCATTGGTTCACAATATGTTCTTTTGACCAAGTAGAAATAGAAGAAAAAATATCAGTACTCGCATTACCTATGTTTCATATATAAAATAATTTTGATATGTGCTCTATGATCTGTCTTACAAATTATGTAATGATCTTAATTATTAGGTCAAACCATGCCAACTACTTTATTTTATTTCTAGCATGCTGAGTTCCATAAAATATTTGATTGGTCCTCAGACACTTTCATTGAATTGAATTAAGCATGCCTTGTATCATAGTTATCAAATTTTGTTTTGGATGCAATAACACAGGTCCTTAGGTGAAGGAAACACTTCACTTGCCAGCACTGATACATCGATACTATCTAATCATATCCCTGATTCCTTTGATGGCCTTCCATCTAATCTCTACCCACTCGTGATAACATTTCGCAAATTTTTGTTGATGCTTGACGGGACACTGGGAAATTCTTATTTTGAGAGATTTTATGATCTCAAAGGAAAGGACCTTGGTTCAAGGTTGGTTCCATTGGAAACCTTCCTAATGAGGAAAGAAGTGAATTATGAAAGGTTTGATTCATTATATTGGCCACATTTCAATGTTCAGCTGCGTAAGAAGATGGATTCTTATCAGGTGTTCACTGAAATAATGTCACATATAACAGGTGGCTCAATAACTGTTGAGCATGGCAAGCTAAGTCGTGTGGACTACTGTAGTTTATCCGAAAACCGAGCATCGAGTTTAAGCATAGAGAAAAGAAATATGATATACGATATATTTTTAAGTTATGAAAAAATGAAGATGCATTACGGTGAATTTGATTTGGGTGATGTTGTAGCTGATGTTCATAGTAGACTGAGAAATAAAAGATACAAGGGTGATGAAATGAATTTTGTGTTCCTTGATGAAGTGCAAGATCTTACAATGGCTCAGATTGCTTTGTTTAAGCATATCTGCAGAAATGTGGAAGAGGGATTTGTTTTTTGTGGAGATACTGCACAAACAGTTGGGAGGGGAATTGATTTTAGATTCCAAGATGTAAGATCTATCTTTTACAAAAACTTTGCTTTAGAATCTAGGAGCTGTAATCATGACAAAAGAAAGGAGAAAAGACACATTTATGATATTTTTGTATTGGAACAGAATTTTTGCACTAATGCTAAGGTTCTGAAGTTGTCACAAAGTATCATTGAACTTCTTTATTATTTCTTTCCTCATGCTGTAGACTTGTTGAAAGTAGAGACTAGTTTGATAGATGGGGAAGCCCCAGTTGTGATTAGATCTAGAAATGATGCAAATTCAATTCTAACAACTTTTGGACAAAGTAGATGCAAGGTTGAGAATTGTGGAAGATTTGGAACAGAGCAAGTGGTTTTGGTAAGAGATAATTCTGCTAGGGAGGAAGTCCTTCATGTTGCTGGAAAACAAGCTCATGTTTTAACCATTTTAGAGTGCAAGGGTCTTGAATTTCAGGTTGTTGCGACAAGAGAACTTGATTAATTTTACTCTTATTTCTTGTATTTTCTTGAAGAAACTTTCTTATGGCTTCTTTTTTGTAAATTTTAGGATGTATTGCTGTATAACTTTTTCACCTCTTCACCTTTGCAAAGGGGATGGGGTGTAATATATGATTATATGAAGGAACAACATATGGTTGACTCAAGAAAACACGCTAGTTTTCAGCGATCTTTTTATCAAGATTCCAAACACAATGTTTTGTGCTCTGAACTTAAGCAACTATATGTTGCTGTGACTCGTACGAGGAGCAGACTACTGATTTATGAAGAAGCAGAGTTCTCAAGACCAATGCTTGAGTATTGGAAATTGAAGAATCTTGCTCAATTTCAATAACTAGCCTGGGTCACAGGGATGAAGGTAATCATGTAGAATTTATTTTTTTGTAATAAAATCACAATCCTTAAACTCAACAAATAAATTGAATAATTTGTCATTTGTCATTAATGTTTTGAGAGGTTGCTTATTTTGATATTTTTTGCCAATGTATAAAATAACACTCCCATGTTGATTTGTTACAAAGTTCATATATGTAACATTAGTAACTCTTTTGTAACATAAGATTTTTTGCAATTTGTTATTATCTTATTGCTTTGTTTTTACCTAATGGTATTAGGCAATGTGACTGTTTCTTTGCAGATTATCAAAGAAACTTTGAGATGGCAACTAGGTGTTTTGAAGGTGCTAGGGACATTCACTGGTAGATTAAAGTTTCAGGTTCCAGAGCAATAACATATATCATGTCTTGAATACATGGGATGCAAGTATAAACCCTTTAAAGAAAAGGGAAGTTGCTTAAGAGATATTGGGAATAGCTAAATTTACCGTAGTGTTCTTGTGATTTTGGGGCTCTTGAAAGACATTGTGATATGTATATACATGCATTTGATTTTGTATTAGATGAAATTGTATAAAATATTTTCTTCTGGCTTTTAAAACCATGTTTTTCTACTTTTATTTAGCATTAAACGAAACAATTCAATGACTTAGAATAGTAAGTTTATGCTTCTAGGTCATGTGCCCTTAGCAAAGGGACATCTAGGTTAATAATTGTATACCCTATATATTTGATGATGATATTAGAATTTAATATATATTTTCATCATATTATCTTTAAGAATCAATATAATTTTATTAATATTTATTAAAAATTTTCTAATATTATAACACTAGAAAATAATTTTATTATTTTAATACTTTCGTTGTTTTTGAAACAATAAAAATAAAATCATTGTAAACAGTATGAAAAATGTCATGTTTGGTATATTTACTACCATAGCCTTTATCAATTACTTGCATAAATTATTTGCTATAGAACATTAATATATATTATTGAACATTGATACATATTGTGTTGTATGCCATACTAATTAGTATAAACCTACTACTGGTAGTTTAATTTGACTTAGATAAATGCTCTACCAGCAGAGACAATGTTAATGCTAAACTTCTTTTCAATTAATATATGATAATTTTAAAGTAAAAGGCTGCAATTATATATGTACTGTCAATATAAATTTTTTTTGTATTATTAAATAATTAAAAATTATGATAAGTATGATTCTCTATTATTAGATAATAATATAAAATAATTTGATATTAT
>JAMLFT010009653.1:0-12536 GCA_026544285.1 Pachyrhizus erosus | reverse complement strand
TATTTAAATATTAAAAAAGGTTAATGTAAATATAAAGAATAATATTAAATGTAACTCACGTAAAATCTAAAAAAATGTTATTGTAATTTATATTTAAATTTAAAGATAATAGATTCCTGCGGGTATTAAAATAATATCACACTTAAGAAACATCAAAGGTTGGCTTGTGAAATCTATCAACCACAAATTTAATCTGCCTCAAAGAGAACGTTTTGCAGAGCTCCAAATTCATACTTGATATATTATAAAAGTTAAAAAATAAAAGCATAAATAAACATATCAAACTCTCACTAGCAAGGAAATTTCAGTGCTGACCACCGTACCGTATGAATGCCAACAAAACGACAGCAAAAGTTTGTAATAACTAAATCAAAAGAAAATCATACATCAGTTGGTTGGGACTTTCACTAAGATAAATATCTTCCAAAATCTGAAACAAGTTGTACAGGATTCAGAATAATTTTTTAACCACTTAATAAATATCACCTTGATTTCTCAATGATACTAAGAAATTTTGGTTTGATAAACAAATATTTTTAGGGGGGGATTTCTTCTTGTCCAGAAGCTACTTATGACTAAATAAAATTATTTGTAGCATAAGTCTATATGCTAATTTTTTGTTAATTAAGTTTATATCAAATGAACATCCATCGCTGTACAGTGTCCCTATAACATCTAGGAACCACATTTTTTGGTGGAAATTTGAGGTCGAAACACATGCACAATTCTAAATTCCTCAAATAATTGGAAAACAACAAAACCCTTATCTTTCGTGGGGCCATCAAATAATGGCTTCAGATTCAAACTTCCGTACAAATTAAATGCCGTACCTCTCCTTCTCAGTTGTTGGAGTAAAATTGAAGCAATTGCTTCCTACTTGTACATGAGGACAACCAAAATATTTAAAGACTATATATGTTACCTCTTTCATTATTTAATTGAGAGTTAGCCCTAAAGCAAAAACAAACATGTTCTAGGTGCTGGGCCAGGTCATTAGTAAGATTCTTATATTGAGTGAATTTTAAATTCATATTATTAAAAATATAAGTTTAATTCTTACCAAATGGATCAATCTTGGTTGATTATAAGTTTTTAATATGATGCATAAATTATCTTTCCTATATTACAGAAGTTTTTAAAAAATGAAAATTTACTCAAGTTGTTGTTTTGGTTATATAGTTCATGGACCTTGTTTTCCTCTTACATAACCAACAAAGCAATGAAGCTTCTCTTGGTACAATGTAATCATTGAATTCTGTTAGGATGACAAAAGTTGCTGTCCCTAAGTCTTAGTTTTGCTTAGATGAGCATGATGCTCCCTCTATGTAGGTTCTTTCACGTCTTTAATTTTGTTTTAATCATTATTATTATAATGGTATGGAATTCTTCCAAAATCACATTAACATTATAATGTAGACCCCAGTGAAGATGTTGGACCCTGAAAACTATTAACCGATCTTGTATCACCACCTTTAAAATCAAACATGCCTTTCTTGACTCTTCTTCTCCAACATCCCCTGATTAGCTTTCTCTCAAATATTTGATTTCAATCCTTCAATGATTTATTTCTTGTTATTCTAGTTTTTTTAACTTGAGTTGACAGATCAAGCATCTTCAAATACTTTTAGTTATTCTAAAGGTTTTAAATTATTTGTAAATATAATTATAGAAAAATACATATTATATATTATAAATTGTTATTTATTAATTTTATATTATTTAGTTTTTAATATAAAAATTTTACTACAGAGTACAAACTCTTCCAGACACTGGAAAGCGTTAGAGTTAAGATTCGATATTTGTAAAAAATAATTTAAAATTTAATTAGAATACTGTACTAATAGTATAATAACTTTTTAAGTACCACCATTCAATTATGGATTGTGTAACATTGATTTTTATAATGATTACTTAAAAGTTATATGTAGGATAGTTTTAATTGGTTTATCGGCATAAAAATATTTATATTGAAAGTACATGAAAATGAAACTCTATCAGAATAATAATAATTAGATATAAATAATGGAGGAAATATTAACACAATAATTTCATTAACTTTTGTAGTTACATAGCAATTAGGCTCATTATTGTTAGGACCCATTATTATTTTAAAATAATGAATTATAGACATATAACAAAACATAGCAATTAGTTATTTATCATGATTAAGATAAATTAAACATATACCAAAACTTGACGTGGGATGACATTTATGTTTATAAATGGAATAGACAATACAAGTGTTATGTAGTTTGAAACAATGACCACTAAGTTGATTGATGATAATTAGGATAAGTAATGATATCAATGTCATTCATACGGGTTAAATTTAACTTGAATTGTTTTTTTTTAAAATTAATTTAAACCTTTATAAATAAAAAAATTGTTTAGGAGAAAGAGTCACGATCCATTAAAGATGATCAGCTGAATATTTTCATAATAATTAGTTATTGAAACCGATAAATATTTCACGTTAATAAGTTGATGAAAAAAATAATATGAAATATTTTTTTTATTTAAATAAATTTTTTTAACATAATATATATGTAATTTTTATTTCAACTTATGAATTATAGAATATAAAATTTTACTTAAATTTAATGTTCTTTTAACATAAAATGTAAATTTTTAAAAAATTAATATACATAATACTGTGCTTAGCATGAAAAAACACTAGATAAATATAATTAGATTGAATTTGTCAAAAACTTTATTAATTTAACTTAAAATCAATCAATGAATTAATATAGACATAATTGATAAATAATTTTATTATTTAAATATATGGTCTTATTTTAAAAATATTTTTTTTATAAAAAGGTTAGGTTGTCAAATTTGTATATGTTTTTTAAAAAATATTTAAAATTTCATATTTAATTGATATATTAATTTGATAATAATTACGTTATATGAATATGAGGCATACAAGTGAAATTTTATATTAATAAAATTTTATTTGTGTGTGTAAATGTGTATATATACACATAAATATTAATAAAAATAAAATAAAATAAATAACGAAAAGGGTCATATTATTAATAGGGACAGTTCATTGAATTAAAAAAATCAATAATAATTAATTTATATGAACTTTGCCCCCCCCACTTAATGCATTATTAAAAGTTGTAATTATAATCAGTCCATGGTTTTACGTTTAAATCAGTTTTCGCTTTTCATGATCACTCCCGAGACTACTTTTGTCATTAAAAAAATGTTTTATATAATTTGTTTATAAATATTTGTATGAAATAAAGAGAAATAAGAAAAAGATAAAGAAGTTTGATAAGATGATTAATAATATATTGTAAAAAATAAAAGATACAATATTATGAAATTTATTACATAGGTAATATAATAACTCAACGCAAGGAAATGCTCTGCTACAGTACTATATCTGATGTTTGGGCTACGCCTCTAATATTCTATATATAAGAAAAAATTAATTATTAAGATTAGTAAAAATAATTAAATTAATTAATTTAAATAATTTAAGAAGTGAATTTATTTAATGATATTATTTGTAATTCAAGACATAATTTTTTTTAACTCTTAAAATATTGGTTAGGAAATTAATATGTAATTTTTTTATTGGAGAGAATATAATGAGAGTATACTGTTATGTTTTCAATAAAAAAATTCACTTTTAATTTTTAAAATAATGTTCTCATAACACTAATTAATATTTTAAATTCTTTTTCTATTAATTAGAGTAACTTGAATAATATACTAGCATATCATTGGTTCAAATAGAATTAAATTTGAATATTTAAAATAAAATTTCATGTTAAGCTTCATAAATGAAAAAACAGTGATTTTAAACAAAATTTGAATATTTTATTTATTTATTTATTTTAAACAAAAATAAAATAAAATATGAAATTAATTAAAAAAAATAATCATATCAATTTAATAATATAAAATATATTACTTAATATATATATTTACGCATATATACACGTGTATTAAATTTATAATTATTTTACATGTTTTAAATTAATAATTATATAAATTTAATAATATAAATATTTAATATATAAATTAATAGATGAATATAAATCGAGTTAGTTCATGAATTAATTAAATTGAGTTATATATGGTTAAAGTTTAATTTATTTATTTAACAAGTTAAATTTTAAACTTAAATTTAACTTATTTAATTTATTGGCAAAATTCAACAAATCAATTGTTGAATCGAATTTTGAATTATATTTAAATTAATTTGATTTATTGTTAACCTTACTTAGAAACGTGTTTATGGTAACTTAAAAAAAAAAATAAAATTGTCAATATAGGTTGAGAAAGAGATTCTCCATGGCCTAAAATCGCAGGCAATGGCTCTGGTATCTTCCTATGATGTCTTCTACTACCACGACTCGCTCAGATAGTCGAACAAGATAGTGAACCACACGACACGAATCATCCATCCTTGTAACAAAATTGTATATATTATAGGCCATTATGAAAAATAGGTTATAACCCAAAACACCTACCAAATTATATGAAGTCTGAATTAGGTAACATCATGTCAACCAACTATTTCTTCCTTGTAACTAGTATCCTTTGCATTTGTCCATGCAATTTTTTTATAGAATCTAACTCGACCCATTGCACTCTAGTTCCATCGTCATGCAATGCTTACCTCCTTCTTTACCACCTCAACCCACAAAAACTTTTAACATACATCAAGATTTCCCCCTTCCTCTACATATTTAAACACATCATGTAATAAAATAAAATAAATAAAGAGTTTCGTCTAGGCCTTAGTTAACATTTGAGTAAAAGGTCCCCACTAATAATATTTTTTGCAGTTAAAAAAAAAAACATTTGTTAATTTTGTTAATTTCACCCTCAACATTCAGTTCTATAATATTTTTTTTAGCCAAGTTTAGTAAACAATTAATTATCGTTTGATAATTGAATGACTATACCAAAATATTGAAAATTTAAACTCTAACAAATTATATTAAAATCATGGGGCAGATCGAAACAAGTTGCTAAATGGAGAATAAAAATTTAATCCATAACGATAAATCCAAAACTGCAAAATTGATCCATTTTTACAAGTTGTTGAAAGGAACCATAGTTGAAACAAGTGTTACAACTTACAAGTCTAAAACTAAAAGAGGGAACCATTAGTATAAGTTACCAAAGAAACCAAAAATACAAATCGCTCATCCTACAACTTATATTTAATGAAATATCATACATTAATCTAGGAATTGATAGCATATGCAAAATTGAAGGAGTAGAGAGTGAGACAAGATAAGAAGAAGACGATAAAAGTTGAAGCCACTATGGAGATAAACAATGCATGCCATATATTTTAGTTAGATGTAATTTTCTTATTGCTTGCGAGTAAAGTTGATGTATTAGACGTGTGTCTATGCGAGATTTATTCAAGAAAATAAACGTCAAGAATATATGCGAAAAAAATAAAACTTATTTATATTTCCAAAACAATAAATTGAAACACAATATATTTTTTAAATAATAGATAACAAATAAAATAAGGCAATAATATGCCTAGATGAAAAATTAAAATAAAAATAAAAAAACGGAAATTTTCATTTCATAATTATTAAAAAAGTTAAATGAGGTGTGGGCGAGAGCGACACGGCGTCGTTAACTGCGCCACTTGTATCGAAACTCTGTAGCTGGCTGGCTCCACGCTAAAAACGTTGCAGAGATAGAAAAAAATTGACGGGTTATCCTTAACACTGTTTTTCTTTTTCTTTTTTTTGTTTTTCTTTAAAAAAAAATCCAATCTTCTCTCTCTATCATGATTTTTGCGTGCAATCGTTTCCACCTTCGGTACGTTCTTCTATTTGCTCCCATGCTTTAGCGGTTATGCCTCATTAATTCTTCCGATCTGATTTCACATTTGTTTTCCCATTCCGTCTCGCATTTCCTTCGATTAGCTTTCTTTTTTCTTAAAAAAATAACAAAAAAAAATTGGAGTTGCAATTGATTTTCAGTTTATTCACCTGGTTTCGGTTTTCCATTTGTAAGTGTGTGTATTTATTGATTGATTGAATGTTAATGTTATACTCTGATGTGATGCTTTAAAAAGCTAATTGTGGGGGCATGCTTTGAAGATTGTGTTTGGGAGGTTGGAGAGGAAGGAATGAAAGGAGGTGAAGAATAATTAGAGTATATTTCCCCTGTTTGGAAATGATTTTTTAATGGTTATATGGTAATAATAAAATGTTGTTTGGATTACAAAATCCACTAGTTTTTATGGCTAGGTTATGGTGTAGGAAGTGACAGAAAGTACTTTCATAACTACTGACATTAGCATAATGGCTTATACTTACTAGTTTGTTTGCCGATTGTTTGTGCTCTATAGATTTATTAAATGCATGTACAATTGTTGTATCGTTATGGCTGAACAAGTTTTTGTATTGAAAGAAAGGTGGGCATGGATTATGACATTCAACTTTGTTTCCTGATTGATTATGTATGAAGCACTGATGCTTCATCTGCTTCATACCATACAGGACACGTATTCAATTACCCACTACTTGAATACTTCATCTATACAGGTGTTGCTATAGGAGGGAATATGATTGACACTATTCTTGGCCCGAGTGTTTTAAAGTCAGAGAATCAATTCTCACGCATTTTCACTAAAAACATATATTTCAATACAAATATGTTATTCAAATTAATTTAGGCACACATCCCAATCATGTTTAACTGTTGAAAATTAATTTAAGCAACATCGATTCTACAAAACTCTGAACTGAACAGGCACTTATTAAGCAATTGGCAGTGATTTATGAAGAAAATGATTTATGTTTTTAGTAATGTCCAAGAAGCATCTTTTTATTCTGGATTGCAGAATTGCAATTGTATATTGATTGTGTTTTATATATATTGTATACTTATCTATATTTATAGTTCGTGGCTTTGTGTCTTGTATATTCTAGGCATAGTCATATTGCTGTATTGGATACATATTGAATCCAATATGTGTATTATATCTGTGCAATGTAGTTGATAATGCATACTGAAACTGTATTTAGTGCAAGTGCAAGATTAACATGAGTAATGAGTTGCACACGTGTATGATCTTAAGTATGTGTATATCATTTTACTATAAGGAAATATTTCATTTCTGTTAATACAACATTTCTCAGTATTGTAAAGGTATTACATGGTATGTTCTGACACTTGTTTTGATTTAGGTTTAAACTTGGTACACCTCAGTCACAATATATGTTTCAGACTTGATGCTTTGATCCTGTCATTAATGACCACATTGAGGTCCAAATGATGCTTGTTTCCTGGTCATTTCTATAGTATTGTGACGTGGTTCAGAATGTGGAACTTTGCTTCTAGTTTCTTTGCTGGAAGTGTGGGTCTGAAAAATGATTCTCCAAAACCAACTTACTCTGCTTCAGAATGTTCTGATGATGAGACTTCTGTGAATAGAGAGGAAAGGTTGGAATGCCCAATATGCTGGGAATCCTTTAACATCGTTGAAAATGTGCCTTATGTCTTATGGTGTGGCCACACCCTCTGTAAAAATTGCGTCCTTGGATTACAATGGGCTGTGGGGAAATTTCCAACACTGCCAATTCAGCTTCCACTTTTTATCTCCTGCCCATGGTGCAACCTTCTGTCTCTCCGTTTAGTTTACCGGGGAAATCTGAAATTCCCTCGCAAAAATTACATTCTTCTTTGGATGGTTGAGAGCATGAACGGTGATAGAGTGAAGTCACATTCTACTCTTTGTGGGGATCATCAATCAGTTTGGCCAATTAAAGACAGTTTAACCACAGGAAGCCAAGTAAGCCATGGCAGCCATCGGAGGCGGCAAGTTTGCCATCCAGAGTCTTCAAGTTCCAATCAATATCATGCCAATACTAGTAATTACCTAAGTATAGAAACACTGCATACTTCTCTGCGGAAGTCACTGGTTTTATTTGTTCACTTGACAGCGAAGTTCCCATTGATCATTGTATTTCTTTTGATTGTCTTATATGCCATACCAGCCAGTGCAGCTATTTTGGCTCTGTATATACTAGTTACCGTCCTGTTTGCTCTCCCATCATTTCTCATCTTGTATTTTGCATATCCTAGTTTGGATTGGCTTGTCAGGGAAATTATCACTTGAGATTGAGGCTGTATTTCTTCCGCGTTGCAAGGCAAGTTAGCCTCACCTTGTGGCCCCATCAACCAGTGTATTCTACTTTGTAATTGGCTGACATTTTCATTTACAGCTTTACCATTTATCTTATCATATATAGCCTCAGTCAATCTCGGTACAATTTTTAAATCTTGAGCTCTGGTTGAGTTTGGCTGGCTGGTCGGGAGGAGGGATATTTGTGGCATTCACTATTTTGATGACAACCAAGGCCGTGGAATAAATAAGGTCATGAATAATGATTTTGCCTTTTCCTGGTGGCAAATGGTTGTTTTATCAGTATTTGAACTTCAGAAAACACCCTGATGTATTTTTACTATTTTTTTTTCAATATCAGAAAAGCTACTTTTTTTTGCCACAGGCACATTTGGATGCTCCTATTTATACTGCTTACAGTGTTTTTGTTAATTGTAATTTATAGTTATTATTAGTTATTTTCCTTGCAATATGTGCAAGCACTGCATGCTTTATTTGATTTTAGTGATCTTCTCATGGTTGGATACCGGAAAAGGTCTTGTACTCAAGTTGGTAATGTATCTTTTATGTATGGTTGCATACAAGTCACTTTCTCAAGAACTCAATAGGAAGCAGTCTAGAAATTTAAGTATGTCAATTCAGGATTTTAAACTTTAAACTTTTTTAGGTTACTTAGGATTAAATATTTATTGTTAACAGTCATATTTGTTAATTTTCCCTATTTTTAATTAAAACTGCCCATTTTTGGTACAAGCTTGTAGATATTATCTATCGTTGAATTCGGGTTTTGGTCAATATGGGGGCACCCATTTTCTTATCGTAGAAGAATTACAGGATTAAGAAAGGTTCTCCGCCAGGATAAGGAGCAAAACGTGGCTATTGACGGAACCCTTAAAAGGCTGGTCCATGAAAGCGGGAAATAACCACCGAGTTTTCAATACATTGTATTGAACGAGTATTTTTAAATTTAATTAAAATTTAACATATAAATAAAATATAGAAGAAAAAATATCATTTTTAAAAAAGTAATGAATTTATATACTTTAAGGAAGCTGTAATAAGAAGCATTTTTATTAATCTAACAAGGATTTTATTTTTAGATGTCTCTTTGCATGCGTTGCTTTGAGACAATTTTTCGAGCATGTCATTTCATTGATAGTTTGCTTGTGTTTGTTATTGACGCTTGTCCTGTCTTTTACTAAAAAAAGATACGACTTTAAAATTAAAGAGAAAGTCTTGAAAATAAATTGTATAAGATATGTCGATTTTATGTTTATTAATTTGATATGATTTGGCATAGCAAACAATCGATTTGATATTTTAGATTTTATGTAAAAACCTTAAATAATTAAATTTAAGTCACAGTATATAAGAGATAGAGTGTATTTATTTCAAGTCATACAAAGTTGTTTTCAGAAATATGAACTTTAGAATATAATATCTTTGTGTTTGTTACAAATTATAAAAAAATATTCTCAGATATGATATATTTTCAGGAATCTTTACATATAATTTTTTCTCGTTATTTTCATGTTAAAGAGTGAGAATTCTATATTCTCATGGGAATGATAGTTGTTTTTTAAAATAACTTCCTACTTTTTTTTGTTGATATTATTATTATTATTTAATTGAAATTAGTTTGAAACAATTCCTAAGAAATCATAATTAATTATTAAATATTTTTTTATTAGAATGATATTCTAAAGAATAATACTCCTAAGAATTTCATTTCTAAGAGTGTAATTAGTTCACAAAACAAATGCTTCCTAAAAAAATAAAAATAAAAATAAATAAAATAAGATATTTGATATAACAAATGTCACATGGCTTGGTAAGAAAGAGATTAGATCCTAAAGATCTTTATTTTCAAGAGTGAGTACCCAAATTCTAATTTTTATATATATTTATTGATAGTTTTGGTTAATTAGCTCTAACTATTCCAATGTTTTGATTAAATGAGGATTTGAGGGGAAAAAAAGAAAGAAAAGAAAATAAATAGAAACACAAAAATTAATTCAATGATAGCTTCAATGATTTATAATGGGCTTTAAATCTTTACATGCTACCTCTCAAAGTAGGGGTTACTATTGAGACCTGCATCATTATTATTTAAACTGCTCAAGGTGTTGGCATTATTTATTTTGAAAAAAATGTCCTTTCATAACAGAAACAAATTCCTGTTGTATATCTAGAAGTTTTTGTTGTATATTATCATTTTGCAACTGCTATACATAACAAAAATTTATTTTCATTTTATAAGTCAATCCCATTACATAACAAAAACCTACTAAATTTATATTACTTTCCTTCGTATTTTCTCTTTGCGAAACAACCTCAATTTCAAACATTTGTTTTTTATTTATTCTTCCTCTTTTCAATTTTCATGCTATTTTTACTCTGCGGAGCAAAGAGTAAACGTTTCTATAATGATTTAATTCAACCTATTAATTTATGACATATTTGATGATATTATTCGAATTTAGCAGTACATAGTAGTGATTTCTGATTAACTCTAGAAAGGCCTAATGAAATTCATTTAGGAATTGTGTTGGCTGGAGAGGGAAGCACCACTCAGCCGACATCATAGAAAATAACAAAGCACTAAGTCACTCTTCCCTTGTTTCCATGAAAATTCATTTTCTGTTCTCTTTCCCAATATTTTTGTTTGCTCTTGCTATTTTTTGGACTTCATATAATAGTTTAAGTTTTGAAAAGTGTTGATCTTTCAAACAAAATAGTAGTCTGTCTAATCAAATGTTACTATTTTTAGATATGTAATGCCAAAGGTGAAAATGTAAAAACTAAAAACAATTATACTTTCCTTGCAATAAATAAGAGACATTTAAAAAAGCTTATAAGCGTTTTAAATTATTTAAATAATTTTTTTAGATAAAACTTAAAAAAGTAACATGTTTTTTTTTAGTTTATTTCAATAAAATTTATTATAAAATTCATGATATAAACTTTTATGTAATATCTTACCGGTAGTGTTATTTATTATATATAAAATTTATTGTTAAACATAATTGATCTTATTGTCTGTGTAGTAGAATATTGCCTTCTAGCTCAGTGATAATATCAGTTAGAAGTTTCATAGCTGATATCCACAAATTAATGTGCGACAGGCGATAACTGATGGGAAATTTCTTGTGCAGAAATCTATTATAAATTACTAATCCAGCACGTCCAAAATTAAGCAGCAAATTACTGAACACCTACGGACACAGACAATTGACAAAGTCTTGAAAATTAAAATTTCTCTGCCCATATGGTTGTCATTCAACTTTGGTAATATATAAACCATGTTCTATGAAGAATGTGACAGTATAATAGAAGTTACACTGTTGAGAAAGATGGTAATGCTTAATTAATTAGGAAGAGAAAAGAGAAGTGAATTTGAGAGAGTAATAGTGGGTGATACAAGATAATGCACAGCTTAAGAACCTAACATACTAGCAAATCATTAACTAGCTTATCATACTATATTATAAGAGCATCTCTGACCATTAAATCAGTTTAGATTCTTAATTCAAATGTTATGCCCCTAAAATACCATATAATATTTAAAAATTCATTTTATTTTTTATTCTAATCATACAACTCTCAATAGAGAAAATGGTTGTTAACAGTATTTTTGTATTAAAAAAATCTACTGGAGGAGGAGAGAGAACAATTGGTACAAGAAGCATTCTACTAAATTTCCTTTTGATGGTATACAATTTTACTTTGAACTTTTATTACTGTAGATGTTAGTTTTAGCACTTTATATTGGAGATGCTAAAAGTGACTAATTAAGCCAGCTAATTAATAAATTGTGATAGACATGGTTACATTTCTTTTATTGGTTTCTTGTATTTATATTGTCGGATTTCATTCATACTGTTTCTTAATAATTAAAAAATTAACTCTCTTATCTTTTTTTTTACTGCAACTCCTTCTAATCTGGATTTAATTCAACTCCAGTCGTGTATTTTAAAAGATTAAGTGTAATTGTATAACCATTGATTAAACAATTAAGTTATGGTTAAGATTGTCATTAAATACCTACATAAATAACAAATTATGATTTCGCCCCTTATTTGTGTATAAAAAAATCTTATGCTCATTTTATGTATTAATAAATTAATTTGCTTATAAAAAAATTGTATAACGAATTAAGAGAGATTATTAATATCTAACTGTTAATTTTTTCAGAAATTACATTTGTACTCTCTGAATTTGCTCTAAAATTACATACAATACTGCTATTTTTTTTTATATTTTTACACTAATTTTTTTAAATATTTAAAAATATTATACTGATATTTTTAATTGTTTAAAAAATATAACATTGATATCCTCTAAATTTTAAATGAAGAAAAATATTATATGTAATTTTAAAAGATCTTAAAAAATATTAATATTTATTATA
>JAMLFT010009652.1:0-12509 GCA_026544285.1 Pachyrhizus erosus | reverse complement strand
AATTTAATATATTTTATAAATATAAATTATTTACTAAGAATTTGATATAATTTTTTAGGATCTTGAAGACAAAAATGTATTTATATAAAATAAATAAAAAATAAATTTAATATATTTAATCAAGTAAATAGTAAACCAACAACAAATACAATTTGTTTTAAAATAAAAAAATGTTCAATAATATAATAAATTATGCAGTTGTTCTCTTTTCACATTTAAAGAGCAGTATTTCAAAATTAAAAGCAATAATAACTATTTATTTATTTTTATTCATGCAATAAAACAATTGATTATTGATTATAATTTTAATCTATGATTTATGTATTTTTAAATAATTGATACTATATCTATCTATTTGTACTATATATAAAGCAAATTCTTTTTATAGTTTCTATCTCTGTTGTAAAATTTGTAGGTTATTAGAAAAGATAAATTAAGAAACCCTTTCTATGGAGATGCAAAATATAATTAAATATGTAATGTTCTTTTAGTTAAGTAGATAATTTAAATTTATGATTTGCCTCAGTCTAAAATTTAAAATATAATTATTTAAGAAAATATTTTAATATGTCATTTATTTTATAAAAATTAAATATTAAATATAAAAATTATTTTGTTACATATTAACTTATCGTGTAATCCGTTTTAAAACACTACTCTATTTTCTCAATAAAAAAAAAAAGAAATGCTCATTTGAATTTAAATTAAAAAATTATTCATTTAAATTTAAAATCAAAACCAACAAACATAAATTGATTTTCATTATTCAATTTAGATTGATTGTCAGATAAAAAAAATTTTAATTGCATTTTAAATTTAAATTAAACATCATTAATTAATTTTCTATTATTCACTTTTGTCATGCGTCAACTTTTGCTTCAATACATTCCGAAACATTCTTCTTTTTTCTAATAAAAAATGAAACATTCATTTGAATTTAACTTAAAAGAAATTTTTTTATATAAATTGCATTTTAAATTGATTTTATTATTCAATTTTAATTTATTTTCATATAAAATAATTTTAGTTACATTTTAAATCCAAATCAAACGTCATTAATTGATTTATCATTATTCACTTTCAAGGAAACTTTTGTCACATATCAAACATCATTATTCATCATTCTTCTTTTTTTTCTTTTTTCTTTTAAGTCTTTCCTTATTTTTACATTATTTTATAACATCTCAAATGTTACTTTGGTTTTTCAATTTTAGGAGGTGCCAAAGGGTGTTGTTTATTGTTATGCTTCTCCTTGGACATCTTAATAGAATTTAAGTTTTTAACAACTTAGGTAGGAGCAACCAACTAAATGGAGAAACAAAAACAAACTCAACGTTGCATTGAACTTTCCTTAATTTCCTTGGTTCTTTAAACCCATGAGTGATGAAGGGACAATAATACAATAACAATAAGGAATCTAACCACATAAAAAATGTAATGGAAATAAATCCTCTCAACTTACAAGAATCTGCGAGGAGCAACAACAAATAAATAACAATAACAAATCATCACAATCTTGTAAGAAATACAAAATAAAAAATTAGTGTAGAAAAACCTCTCTCAAAACAATGGTAAAAAATCATAGGTTGTCTAGATCAAAGAAATAGTTTCACTATGATCAACAAGGATAAAAATAGTCTCAATCAAGTGTGCAAAAGAGTTCTAGCAACCAGACAAACAGTCATAAAAATTACAATAGAGAACCAAGAAAATGAAAAACTCAAAAAACAAAAATATTGTGCAAATTGAATATCTCACAACTTAAACTTCTTATTAATGATCTGACCTTTCAGAATAAAGAATTAGATATTTTAAATCTACTATCAAAATTTCAGTTTGATCCAATAGTGAGTGAATCTGCAGTTACAATTTGACGATAATTGTTTTGTATATGAGCGAAAATTATTTTCTCTCTTCTTCTCTCTTAGTTTGTTGGTGTTCTCTCTTATTTAAAACTTAATTGTCCCTTTCGACTTTTCTCATACCTCTCTTCTATTAGATAAATGAGATATATAGTGGATTTCTCAATTTTGAATCTTTCTCCACATAGGAAGGGAGCCCAATACCTAACAATGAGATCTAAGCTTGAAAAATCTAGGTTATTGGGTTTGTTTGGTTTAATACAACGTGTATTATTATGTACAATCTATTAAGTCTTTATAGGCTTTGAAGAGTTAAAAAACACATTAGAAAGAGGTTGAATAATGTGTATGATTTTTATAAACTTTTTGCAAACCCTTTATGAAAGAAATTTAAAAACATGGAAAACCATTTGCAAACTATTGGACATATAAACTGTGAAAAATGAAAACAACATAGACAATATATTTTATATTAGTTTGCTTCAACTCTTGAGTTTTGTCTAGTTCTCCCTTAACCTTGACAAATTTCACTTACCAAAACAAAGGTTACAAACAAGTATAGAATATATCATTCTTAGCTAAATACAAATTTTTATTTTCTAAGTAACTTTTAACTTCCTAACCCTTTCTGTTTTCTTGTCAACCATAAATTAAACTAGGACCCTTACACGATGATTTAAGATTGTATAGTTAGGTAACCCACAAAAAACTTGAAAGGGTGAGGTATGTGTAAAGTTAAGGGACAAGGTACACATAAAACTTAATAAAATCAAGTACATGACATGATTTGTATGTGTGGTTGATCGGTCGCAATTAAGCTATGCAAGGGTTATGATCCTAGTGTGATATATGCATGTAAGCACGAGTGTGAGGCGAAATATAGAGAGTACAAGACCTAAAGTGTCATGTGAGATGTTTCAATTGTGAAAATAATAGAGTTCACGAAGCAAAGATTAAATGACATGACTCACTAATTGTGTTGAGGAAGACAAATGTCCTCAATAATTGAAATTTCGTGGACCAAGAAGGAAGGCCTTGAGGGTAGGGTGCCAATTTGACATCCCTTAGTATTAGTGATAGTGAAACATTATAACGATAGAGAAAGGATAATCCTGGTAAGGATAAGTGGTTAAGGAGTCAATCCTTAGAGAATAGATAATGACCAATTGGTACTTGATGAAATGAATCGTAAGGTGTGATCATCTTTGGGGTGTGACGCCAAGTGGTGACTATGTCATAGAGCCAACTTGACAATCTTAATGGATTATGATGTCATTTTTGAGTTGGTGAGAGCATACTAGAGTACTATAGAACCAGTGTACTCCCAACAATCATCCAACCACAATTAACATAAGACCACTGAGTTTTAGAAGTTATAGTAGTAGCTGACCAATATGAAAAATATTCAAGGATTAGATATTAACACAATTAGTACCATGAGTGAGAACATTAGACAACCACTCAATGTGGTTAACAAACTATGTGTGATTATTTTAAGTTGTTTATTGTGTCTTCAATGAAGCACAAAGACTCATTTCTTTGTTCATTTTATTTTTAGGAATAGGTAAAGATGTTTGAGCCTTGACGTCGTCTATGGATTGATTACATCAATAAGAGGTGCACTCATAACATGGTCATTGGTAATGACCACTTCGTTGGGTACCTCCATTTTACTTTGGCGTTGTTGGACAAGGCCAACCTATTGCCCAAAACATAGATTACTTCTTGTGGTGGACACAACCTACTTCGTCATATTTTTGTCATGCCACATCTAGAGAGATTGTCGAGATCTCATCTTCCTCATTGTCTTCAGCGTCTTATCGACTAGGAGGTGACTCTAAGGTGTTTGAGAGCTTATCCTATACTTCTGTCCCTCCAATATTCATTTTGCTAGTAGAACGTGCCTTCCAACTTGGGACTAGACCTCGCACCCTAACCCTAGTTGAGATGAGGAGCTGATAGGTAGAACCGAGGCCACTAAAGTTGAGTAACAAGGATGAGGATGATGAGGTCCTTACTGAAGGGGACTACACAATGCCAGAGATGGAAGCAAAGATATCCGAGATGGCCTTGCAACAAGAGGAATAGGTTGGCTAGTTAAGTCTAATTGTATTTTATATATGTATTTGTTAGCATTCTTATGATATCATAACATAAACATTTTAAATTTTCATGTTTAAGAAAAATAAGTATAATTACAGTAAACCTTTTAGGATGTTACACCTTGGCAAAATTTTATTTAGAGAGATAAAGGGATAAAAGAGAGAAAAAAATTAAGTGATATGATATAATAAAAAAAAAGTAAAATAAAAGATAAAAAAGTATTAAGTGTATTAATATGTGAGTATTGTAAAAAAGTAAAATAATTTTAGGCAATTACTATCTTAATTTTTGTGTATAAAATTCTTTTAACTAATTCTAAATTTATTAAAAAAATTAATTTAATCGCAGTATCAAATTTATTAATAATTTATATTATTTTTTAAAATTAGTCAGACTCATTATTTTATTTTATTTTATCTAATTACTTTCTATCTAATTAGTTATTATATAATAAATATATTTTCAGTCTTCGCAAAAGAAGAAGAATGAATTTATCTTAAAAAATTAAAAAATCTTATAAAAAGATGAGATAAGTTTCCAAAAAGAATCTTATATATGCAGACGAAGGTAAAATTTTCTTTTGGTTGTCCATGTAAATAATCTACTGCTCTCTAGTTAAGTTCTGCTTTCATGAGCATTGATTGAATTTATAATAAAACTAAATGTCCTCAGCAGAATGTAATTTGATTATCAAAAGATTTTTTTTTATTTTAACACGACAAGTTGGCATAGTGATTAGAGATTATATGTTCATACATTGTGAAAAAAAAAAATCTATTTCTTATAAAATTTCGTGTTCGATCCCTCACTATATGTTAAAATCTTTTAAATCAAATGACAATTACAATACAGCAAGCATGATTAATTCTTGATTCAATGGACTGAAAATTTGTCTCTGGTCAAGTGAACTGGGATACTCATGGCAGATAAAAAAAGTATTTTTTTTTTCTCTAAATAACATATATATTTTATAAGATAAATTTATTCAGAGTCAGAAATATTTATGATATGGTGAGATTTTTTTAATACATTTTTTAAACACATAATTCAAATTTAAAATGTTATTTAGAATGAATGGTACATACACAACTTAAACTAAGAAATGTCATTTTCAAGTTATCACATATCAACGCTCTGCGTATTGGCATGCAAAGTAAAAATAAATTTATATTTAACGCATTCCAACTTGACCGGCGGAGACAATATATTTTCAAAATGATATGGATTTTTTTTATATTGGATCTAAATTAATTTTAGTCTTTACTACTTTGCTTTTTTTATATATATATATATATATATATAAGATTATTTTGTATTTAACTTATTCTTTTTTGGAAGACTTTTTTTTTTTATAAAAATCATCTTTTATATTAATTATTTTATAATTTAGTTAACATAAAATTTTAGTTTCTTATCTAGATTTAACTTTTCATTGAGTCATCTAAGTTTAATTTTTTTTTTTTTAAAGAAGTTATTAGATAATCTTATACTATTATCTATTTATGATTCTGATAAATCTTCATGTCACATGTATTTAATTTTTTTTTGTTTAAAAGATTATGTGTGTTTCATAAAGATTGTTCAGTTTCAAAAATAAATACTGATTTAAAATTATCTGATAATTTTTTTTGTTAGATCAAATTAATCTTTTTTTATCAAATTTTTGTGCTAACAAAGTTAATTTTGATTGATGTAGTAACTCTTACAATTTGTTATTTGTTATGAAATTAATGAAGTTAATGTAATAAATTGATGAAAAAATCAACTTAATCTAATTGATATATTTTAAGAAATTATAATAAAACTTTTTAATTTTAAAAAGATCAATCTAAAAATAAAATTTTAAAAGAGTGACCAAAATTATATTTTAACTAAAAATTAATCTTATCTTTTTTATTAAGTTAGTGATAAGTCTCTAAAAACAACTTAACCATTTAGTTTTTTTTAATTTAGTTAGAATGTTTTGACGTCGTAAAAAAATTATATAGTGATTTAATTTTAAGTTATCATATATGCTAAAATGATTGAATTTGGGGTTAATTTTTTTAAAAATATATTTAAGGTAATTTCTTTTTATTAACAATTTAAAAATACGGACAATGCATTAAAATCAAACTCTTAATTTTTAAACATTGTAAACGTATGACATTATAATCCTCTTAACTGGTGAATGAATAATGGACCAAATTATCCTACATATATAATTTTGAAGAACTATTTAATAAAATTTTATTTAATAATAAATTGGGCTTAATAATTCGTTTAGGAAATAAATTGAGTATCTTATTATTTTTTTTTTATTCTTTAGTTTCGTCGAAAACTCAGATGTATTTTTCTGTTATACAATCCTAAAATAATATTTTTAAAGCCTAAACAATATTAGCTCGCTACCTTGTTTTGTTGCATTTTAAGATTGCTTCAATGAGTTTGCTGTGTTAGAGAAACAGTGCTATACCTTTAATTAGATGTGTTCTCAAAGGATGCCGAATATATCTTATTTTACAAACTTAAGTTTGGATTAAAATTAAATTTATAAATTGAGTTTGTAAAATTATTTTAAGTTATGTTTCTCTAAATTTATATTTTAAGATAAAATTTTATTCTTTAATACACCTTTATGAAATAATTAAATATAACTAAAAACTGATTTTTCTCTCAAACACACTTTTAAAATCCTTTTAATGAAAATCCAAACACATCCTATATTTCGAAGATTTAAAATAAAATGGTCATGAATTTATTCTGCTTTGCTTCCTTTGTATATATCTGCATTTCATTTCACCAAATGCAGGAAAATAAGTTTTTCAACTCAACAACAACAATCATAAAGAGTTTTTTTTTTTTTTTATCAGGCAAATAAATTTTATTTAATTTTGGATAAATGGGTACCCAACCTTTCTACATGAGTAGTATGTTGTCTGCATGAATTACAGAATATTCAACAAGAGTCCCCACCCCATACATAAAGGTCAATCCTTGTTACATAAGTGCACATTATGGCCCTTCACTTGCAAACCTCTTTTACTTTCACCACTATTCCCCCTCCCCTCCATAACATTCTGCATTAAACATAATTATGACTTGTTTTGGTAAATTTATTAAAAAGTACTTTAAAAAAATGAAATAATGTTTTTTATAAACTAAACTAAGTTTATACATAAATTAATTTATAAAAATCATTTCATATAACTTCTTTAAAAAATGGTTTTTAACTGGTACATAAATTAATTTTAATTTATGAAAAACTTCATTTCATTTTTTTTCTAAAAATATTTTAAAATAAGTTTATCTAAATAAGCGTCAGACCCAGTTGCCTGCATAATGTATATTTACACGATACACTCATACAGTCATAAGCACTTCAGAACTTTGCACACTACTTTCAAATTATTTTCCTACTAAGCAATTCTAGTCATCTATAAACTCTTAAAACACTTCGGAGTGTCAAACAACCATTCATAATAAGAGAGAAAGAAAAACCTTGCAATTTAGTAGACAACCAATATCAGTTTCTAAATTTAAGTAAATCCAAAGAGTTTTACTTTACATACCTCATGATGGGGTCAAATAGTAAAATTCAGTTAATGTTGTTTGTCCTACTTTCACTCAGCTTTTATCAGAATACTTCATTAGCTTTGTTCCTAATTTTCATGATTTTTGAAATAAATTACAATTGGAATTAAACAAATTAATATATTATTTAACATATTTTTTTAACACACTCTTTATTATTAATCAAATTTTATTAAAAATTAAAAATTAAAACTAAAACTCATTAAACAAGAAAAAAAAACTTCGAAGTTTCATGATTTTCAATCAATAATAAAAAGTCATTCAAAAAGTATATTACTAATATTTGTCTTAGATATCAAATTGGAGCACAAGCTAAGAAAATGTCAGAGTTCAGAGAATGAAAATTACAATTTGTTTTCCTCAGCATTTTCACATATAAACTAATAACTACTGCATGCAGTTATCCATATTTAGTACTGTTTTAGCTCTTGTAGTATTGTAACATCATTTCCATATTTGTAGGCTGATATCCTAGTGTTATGTAAAATCATTATTTAATTTTTAATGTCAATCTTACAGGTGGAAGCAGGAAGCAATAATTCTTGATGTGATGTAGAACATTGTGCCATAAACAAGAAGAAAATTTTAAGCAACTACTGCTAAATCTTGCAATCTGGACTTCAATACATGATTTCATGAATTTTTTTTTTATCGTGACATTGTCGGGGAATATTATTAATATTATTAATAATTAATGTTTTTTAAAGATTTTGATTCTTATTATTAATATAATTTTTTTCTCAATCATATTTGTTTATTTATAAAAGTTAAATCGAGACATTATTTAAAACACCAAATCCAATTCTACTTGAACACACATGTTAGTAGCTGATGGATTTGTTTTGTAATGATTGAACGGGTCTGAAGTTTTGTAATCATTCTCGTGGAAATGTAAAAAGGAGGTCTTCCGTTATGTAACTACTAGTGTACTAATTATCATGATTAGTTTTCTTAATTGCAATTTTCCAAGATTATCCTACCCTACAATGATGCCAAGTGGGCTAACTTTTTATACATTAGTAAATATCTATAGATTAATTTTATTTAAAGGTTTTGCAATTAGAATTACAGACCAATATGATGAATGGAAACATTTAGATAACAGGGAACTCTAAAGGATGAGTCAATGGGAAAAAGGTCTAAACAATCTTCAGTGAAGCTAAAATTGAATACTGTTTTGGATTTAAATATATTGATCATTAATTTCTTGAATCTAGTGGAATGATGTGATTTCATGGTTTCTTTTTTTTTTTTTCCTTTTTTATTTCTTTTGCTTTTGATATACTACTACCTTTCTTTTCAAAATGATAAGACAATGCATATTTTTTTCTAATTAAGCTTTCTTACTAATGGTTGATTTGACCATGATGTGCTTTATTAAATTGAAATTGCATTTAGAATAGATCAAAAGAATTTTTGTCTTGGACGTGGGTCCAAAAAAAAATTGATTTATGACACAAAATATAATGATTTTTATTGGTGCCGACATATTATGGACCATCTAAAATTTCAACGGTCTTAAATTTCATCTCTCACGTCAATTTTTGGCTTTCGTTAAAGTTTTTTGTATATTAAACTTAGCATTTCATTACGACTGTATACAAGTGTACTTTGTATCTGTATCTAATATGTTATTGTGAAATAACATGGCACTCGGCAAAAAATAGAAATTAAAATAACATGTCATATATTTATTGTAATCAAATTATTAAATAATATACCAATGGTTGAATAATGTGGCAAATCGAGATTCATATCTCTACGGTAAAGGGTGTTCACATTTAGTGTCTAGTTGTGTTTTGAATATTATTGCTTCTAAAAGATGATATAATGTTGAAAACTAAAAAATTATTAAGTACTCTTTCTAATCTTTTATATATAAGATACTTGTAATTGAATTATACAAAGAAATAAAAACAAGTAAATTAGTTAATTTTATTAGTTTTTGAAAAATATTATTAATGTATCAATTTTATTTTTATTAATAATCATTAATTTATTATGTATAATATGAAAATATGAAAATATGAGAATATTATGCACCATTATCAATAAAAAGCACAAATACTTATAGTATTTAATAAAAATAAATAATGAAAAAATTCATGCTTTATAGAAATTATAAAATATCTTATATAAAAGACCATTCATTTCTTCTAAATAGTGTCTTATATTAAAGCTCAAAGAGAGTGATATATTTGTTCTAGGTCTATACCATTAAGTCCAATCCAATAGCATATGACCAAAAGTGAATCTTTTCATCTAAACCATTGTTAGGATAAGGAATCATCTAAAATCCATTAAAAATTTGTTAAGTCATTCTTATTGCATTATATGTTTTTTTTTTTTTTTTATGGTTGATGTAAAGGATCTTCATTGTTTACTCTCCCATGCATGACAAAACTATAGAATATTTCATAGTTTAAGGCTTCCACACCTTATGAGATTACCTCACAATCATGCTCGGGTGTTTTAGTATCATTTCACCTTCATTTGATCCCTATAAACAAACTATATATATAGGACTTCTATGAAATGTATCATAAAAAAAATTAATGTTTACATTCTGGGTGACGATCAAGAGTACATATCTTGCTTGGTACTCAGGTCATGATACTTTCAACCAAACATGGTAATATTTCGCTTTGTCGGGAACGCCAAACCAGTTTTGTGAAATCCCTCTATCTTAGAGTCGTTCACAACTTGACACCTTATCCATCCCAAGGACTCAACCGAGCTTGCGTATTCCTTAATTGACAACTACCTTTTATAGTCAACCCATGCAGTTCTCCAATCTTAATTCACACACGTGTATTCCTTAATTGACAACTACCTCTAACATTCTTGGTAACTAATTATCTTGGTACTTTTTTCCAACTTCAGAGATATTTTCTTAATCAATTTATTTCATATCAAGTGACAAATCATTATGGTGTAAAATCAAGTATTTGTCTTTATTTCTACCTCTATCCAAAATGTTGATATATAAAGGATCATTCAGTATTACTAAGACTTATGATGTTCACAAGTTATAGCTCATCTTCTATCCTAGGATTCTTTGCTCAATTTTTTTTTTCTTAAAGACAGTTGCTTTGTGCGACTTCTCTTAATTCCTCTATTGTTAGTAGAGGCAAACAATCGATCCTAACAACTTTAAGTATTAATTCTACAATACACAATAATTATCAATGGTAAAGAAGAATAAAATTAGTTTCTCCATGTGGATTTCATAAGTATTTATATTGATGTATTAAAAGAAAGAGAAATAATTTAGATATAAACATTTGAGAAAAACTAAGGATAAATTCATTTATTATTATATATTATTTATTATTGATTATTTTTCTCTTTCTCTCTTTCCCTTTCTACCTTCTCTTTCCTCTCTCAACTTTTTCTTTCTCCTTTCTCTCTCTTATCTCTCTTATCTCTCTTTTCTATCTTCTTTTCTCTCTACTTTCTCTCTCTTCTACATTCTCTATCTCTCTTTCTCTCTCTACTTGCTCTCTCTTCTACTTTCTTTCTCTTCTCTCTCTCTCTTTCTCTCTTTATTTTCTTTTTCCTCTCTCTCTATCTTATCCTTCCCCCTCCCTTTTCAAATCTTCTTCATCCTTCTTTTTCCTCATTCTTTTTTCCTCGAATAGATTTTTTTAATAATTACTTTGCTAAGACTTTCAATTTCACAAACAAATGTCAACATGTTATTCATGATCAATGCCTTTGTAAAAATCACCATTTTGTAGAATTCAAATCAATCTCGCAAAGAATTCAATTTTTCAAAATTCTTCGAAGGCTTATACAACACTACCATGAAATTCAATTTGTTCTACATTGTTGCTCAATAGAAATACAGTTGCTAAGCTACTCATGGTTTGAAATTCGCTAGTATCCATAACATTCAATTTAGAATTCAAAAAGCAATTTGACAAGGACGACCAAAAATTTAATTCAATCAATCATATATGTTTTCAGCCATTAAATGATTTAATTCAACAATTGATATTTCTCTAAAAATTGAATTTTAGAAAGAAAATTGAAAATAGAGGCTCCTCCTACCTGTTTTGAGTTTTTTTTGACAAGGAAATTCAATCTTTTCGACGAAGGTCTAATTCAGCATTTCTTACCTTTGTTTCTATTGATTCTTGAAGGGAAAGGAAGCTAGTTTGTTTTCTAACTGGTTTATGAATTAAATAGAGCAAATTAGGTTCAATCTATTGGTGAATTCATGAATTTTACTTTTTTGTTTTCATTTTTCCTCTGCTTATGGCCATTTTGTATTTATAGTGTGTCATGGCTTCATTTTAGGCTTATTATATTCATAAGGCATGGGCGAACGTGGCTGCTTAGGTCGTAGAATGCAAGAGCTAGGGTAGACGCATGGAGCTTGAGGAAGAATGAGTTGTGTCACCCTTCAATGGCGGTTCGAGGTTCTTAGCATATAATTAATAAAATTAAAAGTGTTAGAATGTCACCGAACATGACCTGGCTTAGCGGTTAAGATGCTAAGTCTAGGCGTCAGGTCCTCCCTTTCGAGTCTTCCTGAGGCGCTTTTTGATTTCGTTGATTTTATTTCCTCTTTTTAACTAATACTAACCTATATATTTCTAGCGCCTCTCCTTAACACTCACGAGTTCCCAACTCAGTTGGTTGAAGTGCTTTTCCCCCTTCTTCACGCCTGCATTCGAGCCCCTCTTGGACCCTTTTTCCCTTATTCGTTCCTTTATATATATACCTTTTCTTTAACACTCATATACCTATTTTTACTATTAGATTTATACATGAAGCCTCTTGGCTTAGTGGTGAAGCGCATTCCTCTTCCCTTTAGGGGCATGGGTTTGAATACCAAACCTTTTTCTAATTTCTAATTTTTTTTTCTTATATATATTTATTTATATATTGTATTATATACTTAATATTTCCCTGTTTTTAATTATTCTAAAAATCTTATAAATTCATTTGTATTTTTCTCTTAAT
>JAMLFT010009651.1:0-12537 GCA_026544285.1 Pachyrhizus erosus | reverse complement strand
AAATTATTATAATTTATCATATTTGACAGATAATAATAAAAATTTCACGCTCAATATATTAATATTGATAAAATTTTATAAAAATTACACACATAAAATATATATAAATTATAATTCATGTGTAATATATAAACAAATATAAAATATATATCTTATTTTTTAAATAAAAATAAATTTATTATTTTATTATACTTACAAGAATCAATCTCATATATATCTTATATTCTTTACTACTTAAATTAATATAGACTAATGTAAATTTTTTCTCTCAAAACTTAAAAGTTTTTTTTATAATTTTAAATGCGTTAAATAAATTTTTAAAAGTCAGAATAAAATTAAAAACACTAATATATATAATTTTAACTATTATTTATATACAATTAATAAATATAAAAAACAAGTAATTAGAATTGATACAAATATTTTATTATCATTAATAATATTTTTATTATGTATTATAGAATGTTTTCAATTAGTAAAGATAACAATAGATTTTAGTGTACTTTATTTTGATAAAAAAATAATAATTACAATAATTCTAATATTTTAATATAAAACACTGGTGTGAAATGATTAAATTATTTTTGATGGTATCTTAAATGATTAAATTGTTTTTTATGATATCTTAAATGAATATGTTAAGTGTAAGATTCAATTAAATCAAAATAAAATAAATAGAACATAAAATTAAAAATTAAATCAAAATTATAAATTAAATAAAATAGACAGACCAAAATTATATTTAATTCTAAAGTAATAGACATTGAAAGAAAATTTGTCCTGAAAAATCTACCTAAATTAAAGTATTTTATAAAATTAAATTACATTTAACTTAAGTCACTTTTTAAAAGAACATGAACATTTTTAAGACATTAATTACCTACTTAAATTCAATTTTAAAGTATTTTGAATATTGGTTAACTAATTAAATGATATTTTAAAATATTACTAATTAATTTTAAAAAAGTCTTTATTTTTACATACACAAATGACTATTGCATTAATGAAATTAAATTAGCAAATTCATTTTTTATTTTATATTTTTAAATAAATTTAATGACTTTTTTTAGTATAATTTAATTGAATTCCTAAAATTAACTATTATCATTATTTCAACATACTATTACTTCGAATTTTTTCACCGTTTACATAAAATACATTGTAATAAATACCAATTGATGACTTCAATCTGGTATTGTAAAATTCAAATACTTTTTACTTTCACGTATATTCTTCCTATTTATTAAAACTTTTTTCATCCTTTTGTCTTTCTCCATGCTATTCCTCTGCAACCAAGTAATTATCAGCTTCTATTCTCATGTTTTTTGTACTTCTCTGTGAGGTTTTGTATTTTGTATTCATCTTTCCTCCTTATAAATGTTGTCCCTATTTTTATTGTTCTCATCTTGTCATTAATTTTGTCTTTGTTTTGTATTCATTTTTTCCTTTTGTTTTGATAAATTGAGTAACCGAAACTATAGACTAATGTTTATATATAGTTGAAGATTTAGAATAAAATTATCTCACAAATAAAATAAAAAAATAATTTTATTAGAATTAAAGATCTAAATAAATGTTACGTTCCTAAAAATCTATAGTTTTGATGATTATAAATATTATAATTTAAAATTATTAATATTTTTGTTAAGTTGTATTAACAATAATATGTCTAAAAGAGCAAAAAAGATTTTATTTCTTTAACTCAAATGTATTTTAAATAAATCAAGAACACATGTATTCAAAAACGCTAAAAATACCATGTACATTCAATTGTTCTTTATTAAATATATTTAAAGTTTTTGAAAAGATGATAGTCCAAAAATATATATTTTAAAATATGTTCGTTGAATATTATACATTCAAAAATATTTTTGGACAAATAAACAACATTAGACTATTTTATACTTACACATTTATTATATATGATATTTTCTTGCATGTTTTTGTATGTTTAAAATAGTTGTTATTATAATTCATATCAATTTCTCTCTTGATTGTTATTTTAACGTTAGAATTTGAATAAACATTTAATAAAAAATAATAGGTATGATAAAGATAAACAAACTTGCATATCAAAATGATCATGAGACTTTGAAGTCTATCAACAAAAAAAAAATTGAAGTAGAAATGTTTAAAAAAATAATTGATATGTTATAAACTTAGAAAAAAAAAGGAAAAAACAAAGAACAAATATATTATTTCTCTTTTGACAGAAACTAAACATTTACAATGTAAAGACGTCGTAAAAACAATCATGCATTTAATGCATTTCAAAATAGGAAAAAAAAAAAGAATATTGTGTCAAACGAGTACTCCTTTCTTCAAACTTATAAATATCAATATGCATGAAGGCTAAGAAGATTAAAAACTCTTAATCAAAATCTACTTACTCTACTTTAAGCTCTTATACATCTATTCCTTATATCTCTTATTGAGATTTTTTTGTTATGTAATTTGATTTATCCTTAACTTTTCTAAGTTGTTGTATCTTGTGCTAAACTTTCATATTCTCATATTATGAGTTGTTCTTTTTTTGTAAATATCTTGTAAAAATTAAGACTTAATGAAAAAGAATACTTGAGATTGAGATACTTAATCAGGTGACTAAGTGATGTAGTTAGAAATAACAGTAAATAATACTTAGATTGGGTAAATCAGAAGTGTTTAAAAAAATACTTGTATTTAGTCAAAAGTAACAGATTTAATATTTGGTTATAACATTTTTTTTTGGTTAATGGAATTCCTTTTGGTGGAAGGAGGATTTATCTTAGTTCAAGAGTTAAAGTAAACTATTATAAAAACTTGTTTTTTATATTGTTGTTTTCTCGTCACGTTTTAGATGTATAAAGTGTTTGTAAATTGTTTTTCATCTTCTTAAATATTTTTAAAAAAAGTTTGATCTTTTAAAATCACACACATACACTATTTAACCACCATTTTAAAGTGTTTTTCTAATTTTCAAATTTAATAGAGATTGACAAAAAAGACAAGTGAAAAACATAAATTTTAAAAAAATGACAATGAGACTACAAAAGGCAATCTAAGGAAGAAAAAAATAATAATCTTTATGGTGCTTTATTGTTATAATTATAGTTAATCATCTACTTTGAGAATGGTTATACAAAATTCATGTGATCTTATTTTATATTAAATAAATTAATTATAAATTTATATTTTTGAATAAAAATAATTTAATATTATTAAAATGAATTATAGCTTAATTTATATGTATATATGATATAATATAATTTTATATCATAAAATGGCAATATATTTTTCTAAAAAATAAGAAAAATTAAGAGCTTAATCTAATGTTATTAGTGGCTCTTTTGATATTTTTTTTTAAATTTCAGCATAAACAAATTTTAATTATTCTTTCTTTTGTGATGACAAAAAGAAAATTAAAACCAATTTTGTGAACATGTTGGATTTAAGAATTTTGTCAATTTCATAGTGAAATTATAATTTAAAATTTATTAAATTATAACAAGTTAAAATTTATTTATATTGTTATGCTATATTATTCTTATAAAAATAATTTTTATTGTGTATCGCACGAAACATGCATTAAATTTATTTTAAAGATAATTTTATTTAAAATAAAAATATAATATAATAAAATTAGTTTTTCTAACGAATTATATTTTTAAATATAAGATTTGAATTTAAAAAGTTTATTTTAAAAAAAGAAAAATTTTAATTCGATCTTGCCAAAACAACATAAATACACATTTTTAATAAGAAAAAAGAGAGTGTTTACTTAGAAAGATTTCTTTTGTTTTTATATAAAAAAAAGAAAATGAAGTAAAAAAATATGTTTGGATCAATATTAAAAAAAAATTGTCTTTAAAAGTATTTAAAAAAATGAAAAAATGAAAAATAAAAAAGTTGTTTTTATTTCGTATTTTTTTTCTGTGTTTCCACTGTAAATAACTATTAGAGTTTCTAGGTCTCCACCAAACCATCACTCTCTCCAAATTCGTCAATGATTTTGGTTGTCGATTTAAAAGTTTGTGGTAAGTCAAAGAAGAAGTTGAAAATGAAAACAAGAAGTAAAATCAAACAAGTATTTTAAATCTTAACAAATTAAAAATGAAAACTATATTTAAAAAATAAAAAAAAGAATAAAAATAAAAAAAGTATTTTTCACAAATCAATCCCCTATATTTTTAGTTCATAATTATTTAAAAGAAAAAAAGACAGCAGTTCCCACCATCACAGCTGGTAAGAAGAATTAGACATGTACTGTACTATCTGAACCACGTAATCGTTTTTTTCTTTTATCAAAATCGCTTTTTTAAATAAAGTTTTTGAAACCAAATTACTACTTATATCTTACAGCTAATAATTCTATTATTTATACATAAATATTTATATTAAAATACAATACCAGTCACAATAAAGGAATGGCAAAGGACACATCATTAAATTTATTAGCATTCCAGCCTATTATTCCTTTAATTTCATCCAAATATATTCTCTATCTAAATAAGATGAACGATGTTTTTATTCAATTATAAAATATTAAAATCATAACAAGGTGACATCATTTTATTTTGTTTTATTGGTAATTAAATATACAAAATAACCAAAGATAAAATATGAAATTCCTAACTTGATATGAAAAATTTACAAGCAATAGAGAGGGAGAAAAAAGATAGTAAAAGGTGTTTTGTATTGGGAAAATTTGTGAGCAGAACACGCTACCAAAAGTAGCCTCGGGAAGTGCACATTTTGGCTCTATAATAAATTGGTCTCGTTTGGTTGGATAAGACGGTGAAGATTACTATGACGTCTTTTGACTTTTGCCTTTTTTTTTTTTTTTTTTTTTTCATTTTCATCGTTTCGTTTTTTAATTTTTTTTATTTATATTTTCTCTTATTTCATCACTTCAATTTCTGAACTGTCTCGCAGGTTAAGGCGTTAAGCATTGAAAACCCAAGGTCAAACTAATTAAACAACTAATAAAATTCAACACGGCAAAATAAAATAACAATAAAAATAAACTGTTTCTGACACTGCAATAAATAATTAGTTTTTTTTCTAGAAGAAAATATCTTAGCCGACTATCAATAGTATTTCTTTTTTAAAATAAATTATTAATTTATATGATATTTTAAAAATATATTAAATTATATATTATTTTATAAAATTAATAAAATATTAAATCTTTTTAATAAAAATAATTAATATTGAACAGTAAATACAAAACTTAATTAATTAAAGAAAAAATATATTATATATTTTTAAAACTCATTATACTAATTATAAATTTTAATATATATACTAAAATCTTAAATATCAATTGATACAGAATAGCTAACATTTATAGGGGAGTATGTATTTATTTTATCACGAATTCAATCATTGAGGTCCATCTTCGTATTGAGTAAAACAAATATCGTTAAAAATAAATCTGCGTATTGAGTACGAAATTATTTATATAGGTATCCACATGTATACATTTTCTTGTGAGATAATTTTTTTGTTTGTCTCTTTAATTTAGAATTCGTTAAGATTAGTTTTAATTAAAAAGTAATTTAAATATTTAAATATAATTGAAATGTGTGTTTAAATTAATTTCAGTAACATATTTTAATGTAAAATACGTCTCGGGTATCTGAATGATTTTAGTAGAAATCACCCAGCCAAGAATTTTACCATTCGTTGAAGTTCGAATTTGTGCTTTCATATTTCTGAATTAAAAAAAATAACTATTTGTTACTTTACAAAATCACAGTGAATTCAAGTCATCATATTAGCAATGAAGAGAAACAGTTATAAATATGCATGGGGGAATTAGACAATAGATGCTGGAGAGTAATCAAATTGTAATGACAACAGTAAACGACCTCGTACAAACATTATAATAAAGCCAATTTAAAACGTTAATCCCGCTTTACACAAATCCCTTTGTCCTATTTGCTATTTCCAAGCTGCTGAGCAGAGCAGAGCATAACATAACAGAGCAGACCAAACCAACATCAACATTCTCATTCTTTCTCTCTCTCTTTCTTTCTCTCTCTTTTTCTCTTTCAGTTTTGGCTTTGATCTTCCAAATTCAATGGCTGGTGACATGCACCAACCACAACCCTCTTTAGGAAGAGCCTTGCCTCCTCCTGATTCAGAAGAATTCTCAACCTTGTTCAACCAACTTCTCCACAACTCTCCCCCACTAGGAATGGACCCCAATCATTCAGCTTCTGATTTCACCACCCAACCCAACAACCACAACCTTCTTCCTTCCTCTCCCTCAAATTTCCATTTCTCTGACCCCCATCATTACATCCCTGCCTCTGATGCCAACACCTTCAAACAACACAACAACAATCACACCACCCCTGATTTCTCTTCTTCTCCTGCTGAGGTACCACTCCTTCAAATTCTTTTTGCTTCCCTACACAAAAGTCTCATCACATACACGCACCCTTTAAACCCAACCCTTCAATTAAAATATCAAAATTAAAACTTGCTCCATATCAAAATTCTCTATTAATAATGGTCATGGTTTTAAATTGTGGTCACGCGGTCGCCATCCTTAATATTGTAGGAAATTACAGTAGCAGATTATTTTTTATAAACTTGATGATAATTAATATGCTTTTGGCTTCGAAGCTTTAAGGAAACTTAGAACACTGAGTTGGGTAGATCTTTTGAAAATTTAAAATTGCATCTTGGATGCTGTTTTCTATTAGTGAGTGGAACTTTCTTTTTTGTTTCTGATAGAGGAGTGTGGAGGCATCGAAACCTGTCCCACCACCACGTTCTTCGTCAAAGAGGAGTAGAGCTGCAGAATTCCATAATTTGTCTGAGAAGGTTCTTATTTATGTTTCATTTTTCTGAGAAATCTTTCGCATTTCGTGGTTCTGATTGATGATTTTGATGTGGGCAGAGAAGGAGGAGTAGGATTAACGAGAAAATGAAAGCCTTGCAGAATTTAATTCCAAACTCTAACAAGGTATTATATCTCTACGTATTTTTATAATCGTTTTCCTCTTCATTAAGCTAATTAATCTTACAAAATATTCTCTTCTTTTAGAATTATTTTTTTCTTAATGAGTCCTTTGTGTTTGTTATCAACAGACAGACAAAGCTTCAATGCTAGATGAGGCTATAGAATATTTAAAGCAGCTTCAGCTTCAAGTGCAAGTGAGTTTTCTTTCATTCGGCTAGTGATATTATATAATCACTTCTTTGATATGTCCTCTGTTCTCTACGTGACTCATGTATTCTTATGACCTCTGCATTTAATTATTTCACAACTGGATTTTCCTTTTCATGAAATACTTTTTGAGCTAACAATCCATTTTTTAACACTCTTTTTGAATACTCCCTTAATTCTTATTTAAAGAGTAATTTTTAATAAACTTTAACCAATTACATATCATTTAGAAATAAGTTGAGACTATAAATACATGGTGATCTTAGAGCATACAATAATTTATTATTAGAGAATTTGTTGCTAGCACTTAAATTTTTTTACGATTATCGTAACTTGAAAGTATGAATTTTCTATCGAGATTTTCCCATAAGATGAACAATTGAGAACTTTAAAACTTGTTTTGGGAAGTCCAATCAATATGTCATGCTGCTAGGCTGAGTTACAGAATCAATAAACAACAAATATTATGACTGTTTGTTCGCATGCTCAACTATGATTTGGCTTGGAGGGTTTCTTTTGTTAGTCACCTAAAGATAAACTTTACATCAGTGCTACACAACTTGAGAGGGTCATTTAACTCTTGAATATTTTTGTACTACTCATTGTCCTTAACTATGGCATGTGCCGTCGACAAAGCAAAAGACTAAATGCCCTGTGGTCCTTCTAAACTTGTTTCAATTCTTTTTGGTACATATCGTGATGAACCAATTTTTGCAAAAACTTAAGCTGTTTGGTGAAGATACGTATATGATTTTTATATTACAGTTTTAACAAGAGCCCTTGCATTTGAAGTACGAATAATTCATAGGTCTACTTACCTTGTATTGAAATTCAACTTTTTATTAAAAGAATATAAACAACAATGATCAAACTCTAGGCCACTTGATAATATAAGTTCTCATACTATGTTATGATCCAATTATCCTAGAAGTTTAAGTTGTTAGGCAAAGGCACGTGAATGGTTATTATATTACATCTCTAACACATGATATGTTCTATGTTTCCTTAAAGCTTTATGGTTTAGAACCGTAACACATGCTCAAGAGTAATGGACCCAAATCCTGAAGAGGATGAAGGGGGGGAGGGGGAGGGGAAGCTGAGGGTTGGAAGTTGGTGTTGCCACATTTAAGATTTGGGTCCATTACTCTTTCCTTGACGAATTGTCACTTTAGTACTTGTGATTGATTCTGCAGATGTTAATGATGAGAAATGGTTTGAGCTTGCATCCAATGTCTTTGCCAGGAGGACTACGACCTATGGTAATGCCTCAGACCGGGTTGAACCTTGATGGGAGTAATGGACTTCAGAATTCTTCCAGTGCAATTGCCTCATCTTCAAATGATGAAAGCTTGGTGCGGCATGCTTTTAGTTTTCCAAAGCAATGCACCATCTCAAATCAGTCTGTTGGGTTACCCTCAGTGACAAACATGGCTACTTCGAATACCTCATCCACTTTATATCCCTCAATTAAGGTTCATGTTCAATACTTCAACCCTTCAAATATCATCTTACATAATTGTGATGACAGAAAAAGTATTATATGATCTAGGATTATTATGTGTTTATAATTTTGATTAATTTTTACGTGTGGCTGAGTTTTGTTAACTCTATCATTAATTGAAAAATTCAATTATTTATCACGTAAAAATTGGTCAAATTTATATAGATGTATGGTAGTTCGAGACTAACCAATAATTTATCGTATATATGAGTTCTGAATTTTCTTAATATGTTGAGGTTAACAACTCTTCTTTGTGCAAAATGAAGGATTCACTCTACGGCAACATGCCACAACTGTTTATGGATACAACAAAGATTGGAAAACCCCCTTCTTCAGACGTGTCTTAAACAGCTCGATTTCATTGAGGGATAAAAGGATTTTTTAGATGACAAGTCACCTCGTAAAAGGGTAGCTTTGTTCAGGCATTAAAATCTACATTTAAATCTTCTGACTACATAACACTCCATTGGGTTGTTCCTGCTGCATTTTGTAGCAGTTTGACAATCTTTGTGCCATTGTTGACACTTACATAAAAATGTACAAGTATTTTATAACTTCATCAATTGCAAAATGCAGCTAATGAACATTCTGCAACATGTCGCGACAGACTTGCGATATTTTTTTCGATCGGTTTTATTCTTGGATGATTAGATATATATATATATATTCAATAAACTGCATATTGGTCTACAGTGTACTAGAGCAGAGAAAACATTATTGTGATCTCTGCCAATACTTCTAGGTTTCAAGAATGATCCTACCTTATAATATCAGTTATTGTGTCGCGTAGTGACTAATTTCCATTTAAAGTGGACACAATTATATATGGCCTCTCTAATCTAAACACTACCAGCATGTTTGGATTGGCGTTGTGTACTTTGGACGTGCATCACTCGAAGCTACTAATTAATAGTTGCTTTTGCATTATTTTTTACGTGAATCTTCTAGGAACGTGGATTGTGAATGCTGAACCAAACACACTACGCTTTAGTTTCGTTTGTTCTTAAAGTTGCTATGCTTGTTAGAATCTATCGTGTACTAATCTCTAAAAAAGAGTGTGAGGAAATGATAATAAAATTATCATGGAGGGAGGGAAGCGATGAAATCGCCCGCTAAAATTGTCATAAAGAAAATACAGACAGAATATCAAGAGAAAGAGAAGAAGCATGTGCACTTTCTGGAAAAGCATGAACTGTTAGCAATAAATAACAGTGGAAGAAAAACATGCAATGAGTAACCCTCTTACCTAGCTAGGAAGGAGTGTGTGAAGTGTCAGTAATGAAAAAGACTTGGAGCATGAGATGAAGATTTAAGACACGCATGCATGTTGATGAAAAGACAAAGAAGGAAGATGTTAAATTCCTTCTATAGTAATCACTTGACACTAATGATCACTAATCATGTTCCATCATCACTGCCTCTACCTCTATGTTCAGACATGGTCCTCACCCTACATAAGATGTGTGGTTAACGAGTTTGTCCATTTGTTCACTTTTTGGAAACCTGAGCTTTCCCTTAAACATGTTGATTATACACTGTTTATTTATTTTTCTGACTTATTTTACGATACTCAAAATAAACTGCCTTATGTTAATGCAACTCTTTACTATCTTACCGAGCTGAATTTTATTATAAATTAATAATTAATAATACCTCATACCCTCCTAAAGTGACAAAGAAAGTGAAACAGAAAATTAACATTCCAAAGATAACACATGCAATGAAGAAAAAGTAATGGATATGTCTTAAGGTGGTGTCTGAAAAAAGTTTATTTTAATTTATGAAAATGGTTTATGACCTTTTCATAGATATTTCTTAGCTTATTTTAATAAGGTCATCTTCATTGGAAATTACTTACGTTGCTTTAACAAATAAACAATGGTATCAAACTTTGCTGCACCATTAGAGCCAGCTGAAGTGATACTTACCTATATGGGATAGTTGCATATAAGGGACAGTTCACGGTTGCATAACCAGAAAAGAAAAGATGTATGGGTTCATTAGAATTTCACCATTAAAAAAAGATTGCTTAATTTAATTAAGTTAAGAAAAAACTGATTTGTCACACTAAGAATCATATAAAAGTGATAGATTAGAAACTTATGCAACCCTAATGAGTTGCCCCATACCTTTAGAGGTTCTCTAAGCTTTATAAAAAAGTTTATCGAAATAATTTACTTTTAACTTAACTTATGATTAATCTCTTCTTAATGTAATATACATTGATGTAAATTCATTCCTTTTTCAAAAAAATAAAATCTTAAATGTTTTTTTATATAATTCATTAATGATAAATTCAATATGTTATATTTTAAAATATTTAGCTGTATATTATTATTTTGTTTCTTTAGTTTATTACTATTATACTTTGTTTCTTTAATAAAATAATGGTTATTTAAGGAAATAAAATTTTCAAGAAAAATATATAATATAGATTCATAAAAAATATTTCAGGAAAAAAATTTAATTTTTATATAATTCATGTATTTTAATTTAATATATTGAATTTTAATATATTTACTTGTATATTATTATTTTATTTCTTTAATTTATTCCTATTATACTTTATTCCATTAATAAAATAATGGTTATTTAACAAAAGAAAACTTTCAAGAAAAATATATACAATAAATTCATAAAAATATTTAAAGAAATAAAGTTTTCAACAAAAAATATATACTACAGATCCATAAAAATTATTTAAGGAAACAAATTTAACTTTTTTTATACAATTCATGAATTTCAATTTGAATATATTTAATTGTATATTATATTTTTATTTCTTTAATTTATTCCTATTATATTTTATTTCTTTAATAAATAATGATTATTTAAGGAAAGAAAATTTTCAAGAAAAATATATACTATGTATTCATAAAAAAATATTTAACGAAAAAAATTTAATTTTTATATAATTTATGAATTTTAATTTTAATATATTTGAACGTATGTTATTCTTTTAATATTTTATTCCTTTAATTTATTCCTATTATTCTTTATTCTTTTAATAAAGTAATGATTATTTAAGGAAATAAAATTTTCAATATAAATATACTATAAATTGATAAAAATTAATCAAGAAAATAAAATTTTCAAGAAAATATATATTTATAAAAATATTGAAGAAAATATATATATACTATGTAAGTTTTTAATTTAAAGTAATTTTTAAAAACTTATATAATTAAAAGTTATTTAATATTGTAATAATTGATAAAATTACATTGATGTAATTTGATTTTTTTATATTTTAATATATTTAATCTTATATTATTATTTTATATGTTTTATTTATTTTTATTATGTTTCATTTTTTAATAACTAACCTGATGACTCATGTCATGCAAAAAGATAAATAAATAATGAAAGTAAAAATATTAGTTTATCTATAATTTTTAAATTTTTATTTAATTGTATAAGAATTTTGTTCATACTTTTTATTTTAAATATTATAAAGATGTATAATTATTATTATTAGTTTAATTATAATATCTATATAATTTTATTACTTTTATGGATTAAAAATAGATACAAAATTCTCTAAAAGTTACTTGTTTAATATATAAATATTTTTCATACAAACTTTTTTATTTTTAATATTATAAAAATATAAACTACATATAAATTTTTCATTTAAACCTTTTTACTTTTATTATTATATAAATAAAAATACTTTTTATATATTATACTATTAAAATTACACACATTAATAATTAATAAAAAATACGTATATGAATTAGTGTTTGTTCCGTAATTACTTAATTGTAATACATATGCTATTGAGTTTAGAAAAAATATTAAAAAATAATTAGTAATTAAATAATTAAATTTATATTTAGTAATTTTAATTATTATTAATAAATATTTTTTAAAC
>JAMLFT010009649.1:0-12537 GCA_026544285.1 Pachyrhizus erosus | reverse complement strand
TGCTAATTTCCACAATAATAAAGCCCAAAAGACACAAATTTTCTACATAAATATATTAAATATTGACACTTATCATATACTACCACTCAATGAACTTTGTGATAAGTCCAACAAGTTTGTTAAAGAGAAAAGACTAGAAACCTCTAATGGTACGGTTCCTCTAAGGTTATTTTGTGAAAGGTCTAAGTATTGTAACTTCTGGCAGTTTCCTATGCTTGGAAGAATATTTCCTTCCAACATATTATGTCCTAAACCCAAATGAAACAACTGACTGAAGTTGCCCAAGAAGGCTGGTATTTCTCCCGATAGTTTGTTTCCAATCAATTCTAACACTTGCATTTTTTGAAAATTCTCAAAAGTAGCTGGAATATTCCTTCAAATTGGTTATTTTCCATGGCCAAGAGAACCAAGTTAACTAGATTTCCTAATGCTATAGGAATTTTTCCTGATATATAGTTATCCCCAGAATATAGATAACTGAATTGGGTGGACATATTTCCCAAGGAATCTGGCAAATGTCCTCCAAAATTGTTGGTGGATATATCAATCATATACAACATACTACAATTTGTCAATGACTTTAAAAACTCCAAAT
The DNA here is from genome assembly GCA_026544285.1 of Pachyrhizus erosus. Lineage (NCBI taxonomy): Eukaryota > Viridiplantae > Streptophyta > Magnoliopsida > Fabales > Fabaceae > Pachyrhizus > Pachyrhizus erosus. The sequence goes on along the minus strand of JAMLFT010009649.1, from coordinate 11,942 downwards.
CTTTAGTTGAGTTGCCACCAAGATTGTTCTGAGCTAAACCTAGAAGCTGAAATTCTTTTAGCATCCCTAGACTTGGAACTTGTCCTACAAAAAGGTTCTTAGTAATATCAAGTGCTTGAAGCATAGATGCATTTGTGATTGATGTTGGGATTGGACTTGACATTTGATTACCCCCAATGAAAAGCTTTTGGAGATTGGGGAGGGTGTGAAATATGTTTGGTGGGAGAGAGCCACTAAGCTGGTTCATATCAACAGAAATTACAGTGAGAGATGACATATTATAAAGACAAGAAGGAAGTTTACTAGTTAGCTTGTTTATGCCCACTGCTATGGCATTCAACTCTTTCAATTTGCATATTTCTTGTGGAATATTTCCCTCCAAGCTATTAGACCCCACATAAAGGTCAGTAAGGGATGAAAGATTCCCTATAGATGGTGGGATTTGTCCTGTTAAGTGGTTGTTTGTGATAAATATTTGTTGGAGCTTCCTAAGAGAGCCAATCTCAATTGGAATTTTGCCAATCAGATTGTTCCCTGACAACTGTAAGCCTTTAAGATCATAACAACTTGTCAAGTTTGTGGGAATTTCCCCAACCAATGAATTATTGCTGAGATAGAGTTGCTGAAGTTGTGCTAAACGACCTAGTTCTGGTGGGATTATACCATAGAAGCTGTTGTTCCTGAGATCAAGATATTCCAGTAAAGAGAGGTTGTCAACTTGTGGAGATATGACTCCATGCAAGTGATATCCTCCGAGGTTTAACTGTGTAACTCTTTGATGATGCAAGGGGTTGCATGTGACTCCATACCACATGCAGAAATGGGTTGAATTGTTCCAAGAATCTAGGATTCCATGTAGGTCGTTGGATATTGATTCCCTGATTTTGAGCAATGCCATGTGGTCGGTTACATTTGTTGATGCTGCTGAGGCGGTTGTATTCGGGCCACACCAGAGTGTGTGCAAAGTTAAAAGCAGTAGGTGAGTACATATGGACCAAAATGCAGGCAACATGAGAGAAAAAGGCTTCATTTTTGGTTTTGGATCACAACAATACATAAGACAAGATAATCGTGTGTATTCTTATGCTATATAGCTAGCTATGTTGGGGTTTGATTATTACATGATTTAAGATTATTATGTGTTTAACATTTCAATCAATTTTTAACGTAACATATATCTAAGATTTTCAATTTACAAATTTTTTTTTAATAAAATTAAGTTATCATCATATGATTAGTTAGAACTATAATGGTCAACCATTATATGATTATGTTTCAATTAATCTTTGTGTGACATATAATTAAAATTTTTTATTTATAGAAAAGTTAATAAAATTTTGTTCATGTCATGTCACGATTGATGGAGATTATGTTACTATGAGGACTTATATAAGGGAGGCAAGTGTTATTACGTGAGGGCTTATACAACGGAGCCAAGGGTGTGTGACATCTTCAGTTTGACTTTTGATTGTTAACTTGCAATTTACTAACATAATGAACAGTATGTTACATCTTCAGTTTGAATTTTGAATTTTGGTGCTACATGCCCTCTGCAGTTATTTATTTCTACTTTTTCTTAATAAGATTTTTCCTTTCATTTTTACACGGTACTAGATATTGACCCGCGGATATATTTTGAAAATATTAGAATTATGTTTTTTTTTTAAAAAAGTGTATTTGCTAGAACATAAAGTGTATGAGGGTTATATGCAGTAAAATACATATGTTTATCAAATTAGGAGAGGGAAACTGATAGGACATTGTGAATGTGGTGATTGTAATTATTTTAAGAGTAATATTGTAAGTAATGATATAAATAGAAACTTAAATTTTAGGAATATATATTGGAATAAAAATTCATAATCAATAACTTAAATTAGATTCCTAAAGCAAGTTGTAGTAATGTGTACATAATTGAAGCAAGATAAAAAAAATTAAAAAGAGAGAAGCAAACATGAATATGTTATGTGACAAAGTAATAATAAATCTAAGTAATTACAATACGGTAAGAATAAAGTGAAATTGTAAATGAAACACAAAATTTTTCGTTAAAATAGTAAATAAACTGTTCTATACTTTATTATTCAAAGATATTTCTAACTTTTTTTACGTGCATCTTTGTATCTTTTCCTGGACTTTTGTTTTTGAGGGATTTCCTTTTTTCCTTGGGTGTCCTTTTGGAAATTTGAAGCAAAATTAGCTCTTCATTATAGGGTATACTATAGGGTATTGTTCCAGTTGCTTTTTTTATTATTATTATTTTATTTTTACCTGATTATTATGTATTTAAAATTGGATGTATTTCTTCATATGATGATGATGACACTTCTTTCAGGTTAAGTTATGAGCTTGATTTGAAAATAAATATGCGATTGCAAAGGAGATTATGTAATATTGAAGATAAGTCGTCATTATTCCCATTTTTTATGGTAAGAAGTTCCAAAGATGTGTTTAGAATTTGTTCAATATCTCAATTAAATATCGTCAATGTTATAAAAAGTTGTTGTGTCACTCTCTCTTTCTCTCAATTAACGCAACGGGGTCGTGTTCACTCAACTCCAACACCTCTCGTACCAGCATCTAGGAATCTATAGATTCATCACAACATCCACCAATAAAGAAATTGCCAAAATAACATTTTGGAAATTCCAACATTTAGTTTCTGGACGACTTGTGAAAGGTAGAATAAAAAAATAATGGTCACCGGAAAACAAAATGAAAGATAAGAAAAATTTGGCGTGAGAGAAGCGAAGAAAGAAAACATATATAGCAGGAAGATAAATGAAAGAAGGGAAGAAAGAAGGGTTGAGAATGAGAAAAGGTGCAAAGAGAATGAGAAGAGAACACTTGTGGTGAAGGAAAAGGGAAGGAGAATGGTGTTTTTTCCTACTGTGGATATTTTTCAATTTATTAGACTATAGACTAATCGTAATAACGTACGTATACTGGTGTTTAACCATAAAATAAGTACAAAATATTTAACTACAATACCCATCGTAGTGTAAAGAGAAGAATAATGATTGTTATTTTAAAAAAGAAGTAAGAGAAGGTGAATTCTAAGGTAAGAGGACAAAAAGGTTCCTCTCACTCATAAAGTGTTAAAAATAACCTGGATGTATTTTTAATTAATAAAATAGTTAAATTAATAGATAAGTATATTCCATCTCAACCCTCTATATATTTTAATAATATATCTAAAGATTACTTTTAGCTTTTCTTAGTTGAGGGACTCTTTTGCCCCCATCTTAGAATTCACCGAAGGAGAAATTTTGGTATTTTGAAAATTAAAAAAAAAAAAAAAAAAAAAAAGTGGTGCATTGAGAAAGAAGATTGCAAAACGAAAGGGCTAAACAATGTGACCACTCATGGACTAGCCCAAATGGGTTGAGTCAACCCGAATATATAAGTTTTTTTTAAATGATTACTCATAAAATTTTTTGTTTTTTTTAAACCCCAAGTATATCTTTTATACAATAAAGCATGAGTTAACGCAATGAAAAAGGTTCATAAGAATAATTTTATTTTTTTACTTTTTGTAGTCATCTGATTTCTTTTATTTTAAATTAATCCTCTAAATGATTAAATGGATTTGACATTTTTTTAATGTTTTTTCGTTAACACTATTAATGAATTCATTTCACTTGTCTGTTACGTGACATCAATGACATTTTGACAAATCAATGACATCTTATGCGACTCCATTGCTAAGGATAGAAGCAATGGAAACATTAATCTACCTTGCTCCTTGGGGTAGCTAAAAGTTCAATTTCTCTTGCACTAAAAATCATTCATACTACAGCAAAGGAAATGAAAATTCTCTCTCCAATGCACAAGTCATTTACACACGATCCTTACACAAACTTGGTTTAAAAATGGATGATGTGACTACCTTTACAATGAAATGAAATAGCAATGTTATATTGTTATTATTCTGGTTTTGGCAAGGAGACCCTTTCACCTCAGGACAATTTACATTGAACCTCTTTGCAGGGCATCATTCAAATATTATGGGGGAAAGGAGGAAATTAATATATGAAGTAAAAAAAAGTAAATGCAGAAGGTAGAAAAAAATTCAAATAAACTAATTTGTTTTTTCTATTAACAAGAATTGGAAAAACACCCTTTGGCTGACATTTTTCAGGTAGACCAACATTTCTTTGAGGTATGCAAATTCATTGTATTTTATCACTTGTCACCCTTGAGATGGTTAGGATCAGTTTGTCCCACTTTTATGTTCTCTGTTCTCCAAGAGGAGTCCACTGATGGAAGTTGAAATTCATCTGGTTTCAAGGCCAAGACAAAATCAGGCAATGTGGGTGCTGTCTCCATGATCCTGTAATAAAAAAAAATAAAAATAAAAAACAAAAATGATGGTTTCATTAGTCATATACTTCTTTTCATTAGCAAAAAATAATTAACCAATTACAGCTAAGTAACAAGTTACTCGTGCACTTTGGAAAGTTTACCTCTGATAAGAGTACAGATCGCGGTTTATTCGCACCTTGCTTGAAGTGTCCTTAGGAATTTTTTCAGAAAGATATTTCATGGTCCCCCAAGGTGGTGGATTTCTGCAACCATGAATGCCAGTTATATGGGCAAGAAATAACGATGAATAGTATTATTATTCTTGAAGAGAAATAGAAAAAGAATGATAAGTATGCGAAAGCCATGGTCATGGTAGTTCTCAATAAACTAGGTTAAACACAAACCACTGCTGATAAATACTCTTAAAAAAATAATAATGACCGTGCGGAGAGTTGAAAGTATTTTAAAAACAAAAAATCAACTTATCACTCGATCTCTCTTAAAGTAAAAGAGGAAAAGGAAGAAAGTGGAAGGAGAGTAGGAAATGAAATGATAGATCATAATGGCATATTATGTCACCACACATGTAGGCGTTGTGTACTATTCCCCAGTGTCATGATCTTTTTGTGCAACAAGACAAAATGGCCACATCTGCTTGATTAATTGAAATTGGCACATATATACCAAGTACTCCATACCAGTTCCAGCTTTAGTGGATAACCACTACTAATAATGGTATTATATTCAAGTTCTTAAAGGGTATAAGCTTGTTTTCTGAGAGCATAAAAGTGTGTAAAAAGTATGAAAAAGGATAACCTTGACAATGGAGTTGCTGCATTGAATGCCTCACACAACTTCTTACTTTCTTTGAAATACTCATCTGCTGCTTGCAAAGCAGCTACAGCCATCCCGTGAGATTTTTCTGTATTTCCCTCATCAAGAATCAAACCATGATAATAGTATGCTGCAGCCTAGTAAATCATTACAACAAAAATATCACTACTTCATATCACTTGCTTCTGCAGAATGCATCCCTTATATTCATTCCCAATTTATATATGAATAAGCTGAAAGCAGAAGAAATCATATGGGCATATGTACCTATGGTGCTCATGCCATCAAATATTATACAATTATTACGGCATCAAAAATAAGAAAAACATCAAATCCACTTGAGCATATACAACCACACCACAACTACTATGCAGATAACTTATATATCCAAATCACACTGTTTCTCACTAAGAAAGACTACACCAAAATAGCATTAAGAGTCTAGAACCAGAAACAAACACCATAAAATCCTTTAGTGAAGCATTTCATTAATCAACATGCAACCCATTAGCCAATCAATCACATATTCTTCCAGAAAAAACCCCACCCCAAAAAACAATACTTAAAGGGAAACTTTAAAAAGTTCATAGTAGACAAAACAAGAAAATCAATACTGATACTATTTCTTCCAGACAGCAGACTCATGTATAATTCGTATACATAAACCTGCCCTAAAATATATAATGAAATAATTCTTAGGGCCTGGTAATACATATATCAGGTTACCTAAAATGTAAGATGCAACTACATGATACAATATTCCAAGAATACCAAATGCACTGCATTAATTAGTAAAAGCTCTAGTAAAAGATTTAATCATCCTCATATATTACAAAATTAGCAACAGCTTGGAAAATATTTCATCCAACTACAGTCATAACTAAAAGACATCCGTTATGAACAATCAATCAAAATATCCCTTTAGCCAGTTCCAGCTAAAATTGGTCTCATAAGAAACATTCAAACTTCTCAAGTTTCCACACAAACTCCATATTTCATCTTGAAATTGTAGAGGAAAATTGATTGTTTGAGCCAATTTATACTTTCATATCCATTATTAGCTTAAGGTAATCAGTAAACCAGAAAATTGATCTCCACTCATACTACTATACAGTAAGACATAATAATTAAGTATAAAGAAGAAAATAACTGGGGGGAAAATACATACCTTTGCTTCAACATATTTCCATTTCACAAAAAGACAATGTTTTTCACCCCAACCATTGGCTAATGGAAGATTCATAATGTTATCTTGAGCCTGTAAAATAAATAATGTAATCTAAGTGATGCATGCTAAATGCACCCATGTTAAAGTACTAATGCACACATAAGGGCACAAACTCACACAAACAGAGCATATACAACAGAGACAAAGATTTGTCATAGGAAAACAAATGTTATCAATACGGTACAGATCCAGGACAAACAAGTTGGACATCTTGTAAGAAATGTAAGGTGCAACTAAAAATAAATAAATAAATAAAAGGACCGATTTCCCGGTGGCAAAAACAGTAAAACAGTGTATAGATCCCATTGAACAAAGCTATCATACCTGTTGCCAACATTTCACCATCTCACATGCAAGCCTACGTTTCACTGCAAGAGTGGCTTTAGTACTATCAATTGCCATTCCAAGTTGTATATCTACAGCCTGAAAAAAATATGGAAGAAATAAACATATACATCCAAAATAGATTTGAAGGAGTGTAAAGGTATGTACATGTTGACCACTCTCCTTCTCCAAGCTTCCATTCAATACAGGTAACATTACCCATGGAACTTTTCTCCTAGGAAGATTCATCATACAAATGCATACCATCACACAAGTTATTAAAGTGATACAGCATACTATTAGAACCACTCTTGAAACAAAAATCCATAGGAATTTACATATAATGGGTTGAAAAAAAAAAAAAGCATCAGCTAAGCTCCCTTTTTAAATCCTTCCATAGCTTTGACTTACCCCCACAATGAATAAATACCTTGTAAATACCATAAGCATTTGAGGTAAAATCTAGCGTGCCATAATTGTACTTCTACCTTTTACCCTTATCAATTTATTCCTTTCTTTTATTACATGGACAAAGTCAAGTAATAAGAGACTTGAAAGTCAAATGCATAGTTCCCAAATTCAACTATTCAACATGCAATAAAAAAGTTTGCTTACTGTCCAACCCTCTGAGAAAAAATAGGATATATTTATAACAACCTATTCAGACAATTTCTTCATTTTCTTAAAGAAGAAACCTATGTACTGATTGACCAAGAAAGCTAAAAGTGGTCCCGCATTTTCTTAAGAAAATGAATACAATGGGATTGGAGGAACAACTTGGTGTCTATTCCACATATTTTTTCAGGGTTAAGAGAACAAATTGTTATCTCCGTAACAATGCATTTTTACTGCAGAACCATAAGTGCTATTACCAGTTAATCCAGTCCTCTGGAATTTATTACTAAAGAAACCATAAGCATATAATTAAGATGGATGCATAAATATACCCTGTCAAAGCTAAGCCAACTGTTTGAATACCATAACATTGCGAGAAGTAAGTGGACAATAAATTTATCATGTTAATGGAACATGTCAGTTTTAGCCATTAACAAACTAGTAGCAAAAGACACTTCAATTAGTGAGTCCAACAAAAATAAACATTAATACCTGTCCTAATGCTTGTAGACACAGTGCTCGAAGAACTCCTTCTGCTAGGTCTACGGGTAAATTTCTCCTAAAATCAGAACCAAAGTAATAAAGATTAAAGGAATGAAGACAGCCATTCAGATTACACAAAAAAAGTGTGAATTCAAATCATTGCACACATTAGATATGTACAAACCTGAGTTCCACAGGTAACTGCGGAAGAACATGTTTGACTGCACAATCCAAATACCCAGCAGCCTTTAAGAAGATATCAACAGAGGCTCGTCTGCTTTCTGTTAGTAGATACCAAAGCATTAACTTCCACGTAAGGACAATATAATTTGAATTAGGGAAACAAAGAAAAAACAAAGGGTTGCAATATATAATATAATAAAGAATGTGTTTTCGAGTAACAATACTAGTAGATGAAAAACAATACTACTGCATACTTCGTATGAAGAAAATAAATTTCCCAACGTAGAATATGTATTGCATTTATGTCAAGTCCTAGTTATGGAAAAGATGTATCAACCATGACAGGAGAAAGAAAGAACAAAAACAAGAGGAAGAATTATTTTTCTTAATTAAATGCTTCTTTAGCCAATTTTTGCCCATTAATCAAGTAGAAAGATAATCCAAATAACAAATATCAAGTGAAGGCTCCACATAATTAAAGTGTTATATATACAAAAGCAAATCCACCAAACACAGAAAAGAAGAAACAACATTATTTGAAAACTTCAAAGAAATTTTCATTTGTCTGTCACTATTTTTAACATAAGAGCAAAGCATTGATAGCAAGAGTGTCTCCAATTAGAGGTCTAAAAACTAATCTACTCCATTGTATTTTTTTCAGTTTGATATATTAAGCAATAAGAGATTCAGGGACGGTGTAACAAATTTGTTGATATGTACCAAAATTTTATACCAACCTTCTGATACTTTTGGCAGATGACCATCGGAGGATGATGATCTTGGAAGCAGTAACAAGTTAGCCTGTGATAGTGATAGCATTGCCATCAAATGCAAAACTGACAACACCTCATACCAAACATTAGACATGGTTGTTTCCTGCAAAGAGTGCCAATCATGGCATACAATAAAGCATGGAAGCAGTGGGAACAAATTAATCAGCATTCTTCAGTATAGAAAGTAACTTCCACATCAAATCCAGAAACATGGACTTTGAAAGAAAATTTGATTACCTCTCTGTCGTCCTCTTGATTCACCCAAGAAAATTGTACTTTGTATTGTAAATGGCTTCCTGCACCATAAACATAGGCCACAATAATCAGTACTTATCTTGCAGAGAGCATACATCATATACAAATGGACTTATAAAAAGCTTTACCATCCTTAACTAATCCCAGAAGAACAGGCAAGTAATCTTCAAGAGCCTGCAGAAGATCAGCCAGTGTTGAACCTCCTGCAGAAGAAATCAAATGATTCAGATGCATCACTAAATTAGAGTAACTTATTCATCATAAAATAATTTTTTTGTTGTTAAAACTAACCATGCTGAGTTTTTCTTTTTGTTCTTGTAATTGTAGGACCTTCTTGACCAGCCATTACAACTATACGTGTTCTAAGAGCAGACAGGCGTTCCACTATATTCTTCAATAAATAATCACCAAGTGATTGAGCAAAATCAACAGGTTTAGGAATCCTAAGACCAGGAACGTATACTGAAACTTCACCAATACTCCCTGGCCTCCTTCTATTTCCACCTGAGTCCTTCGGTGTTGACACCACGCAGCCCATGTCAGCAAGGCTTACTATATCGGCTGAATGCTGGTACAAATAAGATAAAGTGAATCACCCCAAAAATCTCTATTTCAGTGACTATAGTGAGTTTCTATTGTCCATGACATCAAGCAGTACAAAATTAGAAATGAAATGCTGAGGAGGGTATACATGCCAATGACAAAAATGTTTATTCATTATATTAAAGTTCTAGAGAACACTTACAAGGAAGCTGAGAGATTAACACTAAAAAAGACATTAACCTGACTAATTAAATGGCAAGTTGCCAACCAGCAAAAAAGTGGTAGTAGGTTACTCACGAGCACTATTACATTTAACATGTAATGGGACTCTCCACATTATTTTAAAATTTATAAATACTTTATTCAGTAGCCTTATTATTATACCCTTTTTTATTTGTTTTCAGCAGCATTAATGATTCCTTCTTTGTTATCCTTTTCCTAAATAAGCCAAAAAAAAAAACTTCATAATCTAACTACTTAACTAAAAATAAGCACTAAAGATTAATCTAACCAACGAACCCTGTCCTTTGCCCTGGCTGTTGACTGGTCAAGTCAAAAGTTCTTGTTTTCTCTGCACAAAAAAGTCACAGGTAGAGAGTTGAGTTTGAGAAAGAAATAGAGCTAAAAGTGACAGCATCACAAGAACAGCATGAGACATGACAAGTGGAGTCCGTGTCAACGTTTAACTGTAACAAGAAGAGAAAAAGAAAGGCTTCAAAAGATTGTACCATGCTTACACGGTGACAACCCTTAAAGGTAAAGTAGCATCACGTAAAAGCTTTTATTAGATTCTACATTTCAAGAAGAAAACAGCTGAAACTCTTGTGAGTAAAGGGTCTCCAAGGAAATCAAAAACAACTAAACAAGCAACAATTGCAGAAACGCAAAGGAATATTCGCATTCATACATCATCATTTCGTCTCTTCCTTGTTCCAATTCATGAAACAACGTGTCTGTTAACATCTTCAGAAATTAAAAAATAAAAAAGCCAGAAATTTAGCACTGTTCCATAATTGGATAAGATAACTCAAAATTAGAAGTTTAAAACTTTCTGAAACAAATGAGAAAAACGCTCCATTGATTTGATGAAAAATCACACAAAATATCCAAAAAACCCTTTTCCAAATTCACCCAAATACCAAACTTGAACTTGGTTGACCTGATTTTCCAAATTGGGATTATCTAAAATGATACCACTCTACCCCCCCTAGAAAAACATTTTTTAAGAACAATTTCCAAAGTTGCCATCATTTTTCTTTTCCACGCTCTTCCCAATCTTAAACTTAAGACTTCCAACTAAAAAGGATAATAAGAATCAGGCACAAAACCATGCCCAGAATCCCATGCTAATTGGTCTTTTACCATTAACAGCACAGTGGTGGCAAATTCAGGAAGCTGAAGCAGTCAATTGAAAGCACAAGAGTGCAATTCAATTCAATTCAAAATTAGAGAAAGCAGAGACTTTGAAAGGTTCCCAGAAGCTCAACCACCCTGAAGGTGAAGATGAAGATCGCACAACCAAAATTCAAAAGAATGGGACTCAAAATTTTTTGCTTCAAATAGAGCAACAGAGACAGATAGAAAGAAAGAGCCTTCTGCCTAAACAAAAGTAGAAAAATGTATTTTGATTTTGATTTTAATTTTATTTATTGGACAACATTAACATATAGCATTGCCGTGTTTTATTTATTTATAGTTGTATATATAGTATAGTATGTTATATTGTATGTGTACATACACATTAAGCATTGCTTCTAACAGACTCCTAGATAGAGACACACAAACCATTGTTAGAAAATGAAATGCCATCCAGTAAAAAAAAATGAAATGCCATTAGTCGATTTATTTGTCCCTGTAGGGTAAATATATTTTGATTTTGGACAATGAAAATGTTTTCATTATTTTTTTAGATGCCTGATTTTATTATTATTTATTATATTTTATAAAATTAAAGTTAATAATTACTTTAATTATTGAATAAATATATAAGTGTTGATAGGATAAATTTTTTTTACAATATCATATAAACACAAATGTTATCCGGAGACTTTAACTAAATTGATTGAATAGGATGTTTATATTATTGTAAATCCTACAATAATTATCTTCAATTATTACTTAGCAACGTAAATTTAATTACAAATGTTGTATATACTAAGTTTATTAAATTATATTAAAGTTATTTTTATTTATTAATAATTTAAAAACTTTTATAAAACGTGCCTACCAAAATTTTAATTTTTTAAAATATTTTTTAATTTTAAAATATTTTATTTAACATTTAAATTTTTATAAAATCATTTTTAATATTATTGTTTAAAAATATTATTTTAAATTAAGCAACATTGTTTAATAAAATTTATTATTAGATCACATACAAACATTTTTATTTATATAAG
>JAMLFT010009648.1:0-12538 GCA_026544285.1 Pachyrhizus erosus | reverse complement strand
AATATATTAAAAATTTATATTATAAATTTTTTAAAACTTATTATATTAATTAAAATTTTTAATACGTGTGTTAAAATTTTAAATACCATATAAAATAATATAAAGAGAATATAACATAAGTCTTCATATTTAGAACAATTATCCTCTCTCCTTCTACTAGATCGTTATAAGAATTTTTAATTTAATGATTCAATCAGTAAATTTTAATATTTATTACAAAATAATATTGATAAGGATAATTCTATTAACACTTAACTGAAAATAAATAAATTCGTTATATAGTAATATTTAAATTTTAAACTCTAAAACTATAATTTTTTTTAGTGAAAATTATAAAAAATAAATAAATATAAAAAACTATTTAGGTATTTGGTTTGTCATTTGAGAATCCTTAAATTGAAATTAAATATAAGTTTAAAGATAAATTTAAAGATAATTTGGATTGCAATAAAAAATAAATATTCAAATAATTTAATTGAAATTAGTTGATTAAAAAACTATTCATAAAAAAAATAAATTTAATGATAATTTGGATCACAATCAAAGTTTAAAATATTTATTAAAAAATATTAAAGTTTAAAAATAATTTAAAATTCATGATGTTTATTTTGGTAAAAAGAAAAAAATCTAAGAATTAATTAAGATAAAATTAAAATTTAAAATATCTATTTACAAAATATTAAAGTTTAAGAGGTTGGAAGTACTATTTTCCCTATAAACTATTCTATGAAGTTCAATCATGTGAGAAAACTACATAAAATTAATAACATCACGAAAACATGGTGTCTAATATAACATTTGTTTCAATTTGTTTTAAAGAATAGTGTTTGTTTTTGTAAATTTCTTTAGAAACTTAAAAAAATTAAGTCATTATGTCTTTAACTTTAAAAGTTTCTAATGTACTTTTTGTTTAAAAGCTACGAAGTACTTTATTACTAGTGTTGCTCATTTTCCATATCGAAGTCTTATCTTACTTGTAATTAATTTTTTACAAGGGTTTGTTTCAAAAAGAAAATTAGTGGGTTATGTTAAAATTACGTGGGGGGTTTGCTACTATTTACAAGGAAAGATAATCTTCTGTTCTGTTAAAAAAAAGTAAAGATAATCTTGAAATTCCAATTACTTGTCATATAATACAACAGAATCAGTTTTTAACTGGAAAATGATTCTCTGTATTTTATTAAATAAAGAAAAAATAAAAATAATTTAATCATTTTTATTATATAAATTTTATTTTTTATCTTTATATTTAAAATTCATATTTTTTAATATTTATATAAGCACTTTTATTTTTTTAATTCCTAGAATTAGAAAATAATAAAGACTAAATGATAAAATTATGTAATGATAATATAAAAATATTTGTATAAAGATTAAAATAAATAATTTTTAAATATAGAGATCAAAAGTAAAATTTATACGATTACATAGACTAAATAAATAATGTTTTAAAATAAATAAGACAAAATTGTCATTTTTCTTTCTTGATAAACATTAAAAATATTTGAATTTATTTAATATTTATTGAGAGACAATTCCAAAATGTTTACAAAGTAAATAGACAAGTTGATCCTCAATATAAAAACAAAAAAGAAATGGATAATTTTTATAAAGTTAAAAAAAGTTACTAATCCTTAAAATAGATAAAAACTTCCACGCATTTGTGTTATTTTTCATGAGAATGAGTATCAATTTCTTTACATGAAGAATAAATTATTTTACACTTATATGTTACATTATTAGACGAATTTAATCTAAAATATACTCGTAATGAAGAAGCATACATAATTTGAGGGTTCATAATAGCAGTTATAAGTGAATGGAACGCATTAAAAAATAGAAACGTGAGTACAAAGACAGACCAGACCAACTTGTTATTTAGACGGAAATGAAAAGGAAAAAAGAGAAGGAAATCCACTAAAATTTAAAAAACAATGAACAGAAGAAACCCAAAGCGACAGATAATAGTAATAAAGAAAAAAGAAGACGGAAGAAGTAGGTAATTGGCACAGTGAGTGGAGTTTGTGATTGGTTTGGTTGAAAGTTAGCATCAGCCAAACAAAGTCTAGGTAAATACGGCGTCGTCGGGTCGACCCCCCTCCGTATCCCTGACGCCTTATTTTCGTAGACTTTAACGGCTCTTTTTTGAAAAACACACGTCATTTTCTGTCCTTTGGCACTTTGTCTTTGATTTTTTCTTTTTCTTTTTTTTTGTCTAATTCACACCCTAACGCCGTCATCACGGTTTGGAAACGGAGGCAGCCTCCTTGACGGCGGCGCCGTCGCTTCCCACGATGGCGGACTGTACGGTGAGCACGGACATGCTCGGAGACGACGGACCTTCGCCTGCGGGGGCGGCGGAAGCGGTGGCGTTGGTAGGAATCTGGGTGGTGACGGGGGCGGTGTTGATCAAGGGATTCCTGGTGTGACACGTGACAGTGGAGATTGCAGTGGCGAGAGAAATTGGCATGAGACAAAGACCTTTCCCTTGAAGGTACTGCATGGCGGAACCCATGTCCTCTTCCATGAGTTTCGCTACCTGGTGCTCCGTCATCGTTAGGGTGTCGTTGGAGGTTGACGCTGTCGTTGGGTTGTTGTTCTTATTGTTCGAAGCATGGGGCCCACCTCCGTTACTGTTGCCGTTGGCTTGGATGCAGTCACCGCCTCCCTGCAAATAAAATCGTCACGTGACCGTCGGTTTTTGACGGAAAGTGATAAAAAGAAAAAAGAAAGAAAGAAAGAAAGAAAGAAAGAAAGAAAGTAAGGCGCGTGTGTGCGTGTTAGGGAGAGAGAAAGACAGAGGGGAATCTGAGAAAGTGGGCACGCGTGCTGCTTTTGGATTGTCGTTTTGTGGTGATTGAAAATTTGAGTATTGAAATAAGCCAAAGCCAAGTGAAATGTTGGGTGGGTTGGTGGGGATGTGGGAAAGACTCATCTGTCCGACATCTTGATGCATGGTGCGCAGGGCGTTCCACATTTTCTTCATTACTTTTTTTCTTGTTATAGGAAGCCTCTCATGTTTTCCTTCAATTTTATCTTGTCAAAGTTTGATTCATTATGGTAGTATGCCTAGCAAATAATTCTAAAATGAGGAAAGCTTTAGCTTTCTTTCTTTCTGTAAATAATTATTCACTTAGTGGTAGAGTGCATAATTATGGTCTAGAGGAGTAAAAATGTTACAAAAGAAGTGATAATTTTTGGTGGGTGATTATAGATAGATAGTAAAAACCTCAGAGGACATATCAGCAACGAGGGGAGCTACAGCTGCTGCACCGCCCAATCTGCTCATGCTCAGAACCTGTAACACAAATTAATTATTTAATGAAGGCAGGAGTCAGTGGAATTTTAATAAGCACAAGCCCATACTTAGAACCTTTTAATTAAATAATCAAGTCGATAATTAAAATATGCTATTAATTGATGCTGAGGAGGAATAAAATCAAATTAAGAAATGCTAGTACAAGAGTAAAACGCGGGAAGCGCACCTTGACTTGGAGCTGCAGGAACTTCACGTAATCGATGATCTCATCTAGCATGGATGCCTTGTCTGTCTGTCATTCCACAAACCAAACGAATATTTCAATTAGGGATTGACCCATTCATTGTTAGTATATAGTAATATTTTCATGAAACATAATAATAGTAATATTGTTCATATCTTATGACTAGACTACCCCTCAAAATCACTCAGAAGTCAGAATAGCAACCCTTTCTTGTTCTTGGTCCCACCGTGACCAGCGATCATTGTGCGATGTGGGACCTAAAACCTCTGCTATCCAGCTTAGTATTTCAAGTACGCACGGAATCATATGATGAGAGGGCAAGACAAACGCTCGCAGCACCTCGACCGCGACATTACTTACCATCCATTTTTTCCATCTTACTCTTACTTGGAAATACATGACAGTAACAACTAACAAGCTTTGTATAAATATGAAAATGACATCAAGTAGTAACAACTAGTATTTTTTCTTTTTTTTGTGCTGACCCATTTATCCCTACATTACACAGCGAAAATACTGTTACTGTTTTGCAAAGTGCTCTCATCGTGTGGCCGATTATTGTGACGTTCATTTCAATTTCTTTTAATTAACTAAAACTAATAAATAATTAAATTATATATAATTAACACAGAAATAACAAAATTTGAGGTTTGATTGCCACGGTAAACGGGCATTTTTACCTTGTTGGCATTGGGAACCAGTTCCTGTAAGGCCTTCATTCTCTCTGCGATTCT
Source organism: Pachyrhizus erosus (assembly GCA_026544285.1). Lineage (NCBI taxonomy): Eukaryota > Viridiplantae > Streptophyta > Magnoliopsida > Fabales > Fabaceae > Pachyrhizus > Pachyrhizus erosus. The sequence goes on along the minus strand of JAMLFT010009648.1, from coordinate 8,301 downwards.
CTCCCTTCGTAACTGCCACAAACAACATATCCAACCAACTTGAGAAAAGTAAACGCCAAACAAAACACTAATGTTTCTGCTTAACTGCCCGGGAAACCAATAGAAAACAAATCGATTCTGTCCTATTATTGTGACCTTTTTCCTTAAATTTTTTTCTTTCAAAATTCATAATTTACAAACCCTAGCTGTTATTCAATCTGTCACACACTACTAGCTTCATTGAATAATGGACTAGGATATTGTTTACCAAAACCTAAAATTATTGGGCTCCATTTTCAGAACACCTAAACATGCTATTATAAGTAGCCAAGAATTTAAGTCAAACAAAAACAGTAAGTACCCTTTCAGCGATGCTGTGTGGGTCCGTCGCTTGACCTCTCCTGGCTCGAACCCTCTGCCTCGGCTGAGCCGGCGCGCCACTAGCCGGAGCTTGGTTCGCCGCGCCACCACCACCAGCCGGCGCACCAAAATTTTGTCCTTGCATCGGATTCGAACTTCCCTGCCATTCAAATCAAATAATTAACAAACATCATGAAACAAAATATTAGTTTAAAATAATAAAAAAAAAGAAATACAAACTTGAGGATGTTGAAAATGCTGAGTCTGGTTTGAGGATTGGCCTGCGCCATGCAGAGATCCGGTGAATCCATTGTATAGAGCTTGGACTGAAGCCTCGGCAGCCTAGAAAATGAAATAAAAAAAAATTAGGTACATAATTTGGAAAAAGGAAAAGAGAGGTTTTAGTGTAAGAGTGTGGTACGGGATTGGGGGATTTGAAAGAGGAGGCATCAACGACGTCGTTTCCTGGTAAGGAAAGAGGCATGTTGAGGAGGGGAGAGTCTCTGGACATGAGGAGTTGGTGTTGGAGCATGAGAGCTGCGGCGTTTTTGGATGCGTTGGCGCTGATCTGGTGGTTGCGGAACTTGGAGGCTAAGGTGGAGTGTTCGTCGTAGGGGAACGTGACATTATTATTGTCGTTGTTGGACGGGGTAGTTTCGTCAGAGAGGTCAGGGGGTTTGATGTCGTGGAGGGAATTGGGAGGATTAGGGTCCCATAAGGGCTTGTTTGGGTTGAGGTCAGGCCAGGAGCAGGAAGAGAGCATTTGTTCGAGGAAGTCGTCGTGGGAGGTTGGGTCGAAGGGAGAAAGTTGTTGGTGGTGTTGATGGTTCATGTGTGAATTTTGGATCTGGTTTGAGGTGTTGAGGTCTTGGAGGGAGATTTGTGAGGAGTTTAAGAGGGAGTTGAGTCCTTGCATTTCTCTGCTACAGGGTTGCATAATTATCCAAATTATGAAATACTGATGATGATAAGGACAAGGGTCAGAGAGTCTCTCTGATTTGAGGGTCGTATAAATGGAAACTGACTCAGACTTAGAGAGGAAGTGGGAACGGAAAGAACATTGTGTTTTGTGTTTTTTCTTTTGAGAGGTTTCTGGTTCGGCCTTGAGGATCGGAATTCTGAAGGTAGTTTTGTTTCTCTTCAGTGTGTATCCAAGTCTAATGTTTGGAGTGGATATTTTTAAATAGGAGAAGATGAGCCGTTCCCAAAATAAATAAATAAATAAATAAATAAATAAAAATAAAACTAAGGTTTTATTTAAATTTTTTATTTTTTAATACGGGGGCAGTTTGGATTCGGATTATTGCAATTTTCCAATCTTCTTTTCTCTGTTCTTGTCTTTACTTTCCTTTAATCAATTATTCTTAAGTCTTCTTTCTGTTCGAGATGGCACCCAAACTTGTTTTTTCACTCGCGTGTGAGGTAAAAAATGAGTCAAGGTTGCGTCAGAAATTCCACTCAACTTTTAGTAGACGCTTTATTCTAATAAACAATGTTTTGTTGGTGCCATTTTTGCTTTTGTTTCATCTTATATCTCATGTAAAATGTCAAATTGTTTCACCTCGGCAACGATATTGGGTCAAGTTACTTATTTCATTCTTTAAATTGACTTAAATAAATAAATAAATTTTTAAATTGAGTTATTCATGTTAAATTGATTTTAACCCATATGCGGGTAGGACTACAAACTATCACTACCAAGAATGACTGAATTAGAGTTGTGATCTTACAATCAGTCAAAATATCATTACTAATATACATCAAGCTGATACTAAATAGATGTAATATTTTGATTTTAAATTTTTATTTTTCTATTATAAATTAAAGCAATTAATGTGTTATACTTATTGTTAATCAAGTCAATACAAAGTACAATATATAATAAATTTCAATCTTAACATCAACTTGTGAATGCTAAGTCCAATAAATTCTTTGTTACTTCCATTTTTTTTTCTTTATAACTATGTAAATCCTTTCTCTCTTATGATATCTCTTTCTCTTTTTGTAACTCTAGTCTTAAATATATCTTTTATGTTTAAGATCAACTTAATATCACTTAATCATTAATAATCCATAGGTTTCTTTCTCATTCTCATGACTATTTGTTAATTTAGTCTCATTATTAGTTTAAAAATCACTTTGCTAAAATATTTCTTCATGATAACTATATTTGGTGTCAATATTTCTCATTTGGATCATATCTCTCTCTTCCATTGATACATACAATTATTTGTCAAACTTAAGTATAAGGTTACTACTATTGTAGGTTATCTCAAACATTATTTTAACTTGCATTGCTTGAATCCTCTCAAAAGATTCATAACTTATTATTATATTATGCCTAAAAAATTTTCTCTTATACTTTCCTTGATTAGGAACCACATAGGACTACTTTAGATATAATTCCTGTCATACCTTAACCTTAATGTTATATAAATTCACATTACCATAAGCTATACTAACATTTTTTCACATGTGTATCACTTATAAACAATCATAGATGAAGACTAGCACAAAACCATATATCATAATATAATATAATACAATTCAATACAAGAAACACATAACAATCATGTCACAAAGCCATATAAGTCAAACACAATCATAATCATATGCATATGTAATGCAATGTCTTTCTTTCTTCTATTCTCATATACATGTGGTACCAATAAAAATCTTGTAAAAAAGTTTGAGAGTACATGTAGTCAATGGCTCAAATTGATTTGACATTAACACTCTCAATTGAGGTGGTACTGCTAGTAGTGCATCAAGGTTACCAAGCCTTGCAAAGATACTACAACTAAAGGATCAACATGAGCCATATGGAGATTCCAAACTAGATAAAATCCCAAGACCAAAGTTATACTTTAACTTATTCATGATCTCCTTAATTGAGTTCAACAACTTTAAAAAACATATTCATTTTCATGATGCATGGTCAATACAAGATGCACATGGTCTTACATACATATATACATATATCACATATATACATATATCACACGAAGGATTCTACCTCTTATAGGTTAGACTAGCATACTTCTTATAACACTAAACATGTGTCATGGCATCTCGCACACACAAGTCATAGTACATCACATATAATAATCATCTCAATATACATAAATTATGTTCATAGTTAAATGGAACAATGTTTCGAAACATAAGCAATACATTATTCAATTCATCTTAATTTGTACCCTTTTTCTATTTTGTTCATAGTTATATCATAATAATCTTAATATACATAAATTATGTCCATATTTAAATGGAACAATGTTCCCAAACATATGCAATACATTATTTAATTCGTCTTAATTTGTACCATTGTTTTATTATAATAATAATTTATTTACATTTATAATTTATAATTTAATCCAATCTTGGGGTACTAACTCTTTCATTTCCTTTTACATAAAGGAACACTAACTTAATCAAGTTGGTACTCATATTGTTTTAAAGCTAAGACAATTATTTATAACTTTTATGTTGACATCAAGATCTAGTTTTATCATCTATTATGTCTAAAATTAAAAAGAACACAAATTATCACATAATCTTGACAACTCAACATTTCTAGACATTATTTTTTAGTAAGACTAAAATCATTAGTTAGATAACATTCAAGGCTACATTCCTTATGAAGACTACTAAACATAATTAAATCATTTTCACAACTATTCTTATAGGTTAAAATCACATCTTCTATTACTTTCTTCACATCTCTTGGTTTTGACATCATTCTCCTATACTAAGATAAAATATTTAATTCATTAAACAAGATCATAAACTAAATTTCTAAGATAAGGTAAGATATCCAGAATTAAAAAAAAATCCTAAGAGAAGACATGATAAGATATTATATCTACAATTCAAACTCTATAACTCACACAACCAATTACAACATAATAAGTACTCAAAAACCTAACTCTAAGAAATCAAAATAGGATAATAAAAGATAAGGAAACAACATAAGCTTGGGGTACATACTTAGGCAAATAAGGGAAAACACTCACCCAGAAAGCATGATGTCAATCTCATAACCAACCCACATGAACCTAATCCTACCCAAACTTGACTTGGTTGTGTCATCCACCACAATTCCCATGGTAACTCTTCCTATCCCAAGTGGCCTACATGCCTCTAGTTTAAAAACTCTAAGGGAAAGATATAATTTATTAACTAAGGGGGCTTCATATTTTATGTTAAGTTTGCTTTATTTTTTATGTTCTTAACACTTGGTTATCTCTTCAATATATAGTAGGAAAGAGTTTGTGAGGTTATTTTGCCCAATGATTGAAAGTGTTTTTTATTATCACTTAGCTTACTTCAGGGTTGATTTTCTTTATGATGGATACCAATTTTGGTTCCTAAAGTGTAGGGATGAATTTTAGCTTTCTTAGTAAGCTTTCAAAAAAAATGAACGACATCGAACATGTATAACTCAAGATATAACGTGGTATTTTTTAGGATTTTTAGCATAAAATTAAACATTAGACTTCATTTTTCAAGTGTTCTAATTATAGGAACCTAATCTAATACTCCTCTAAATCCAAATATAAAATAATATAACAATGTTAATAATAATAATAATAATAATATAATTTAATAAAAAAAATAATAACATCAACAACATGTAATACTAATGTCTAAGATATCTCCAATTGATTAGTATAATTGTAAAGTCCTAATAGGTTTTTTATGATTTTATTTTTAATATTCAAAACTTAGGGATTTACACAAATACTTAAACACCCTAAAGGGTTTTACCATAATTATGATTAGATTTTGAAAAATGCAAAAATTTAAAACATAAAAATAGTTGACATTATGCAAAAGCTAAAACTAACTACATATAACTTAAAAATAGGTGAGACATAATGTTTTAATAAGTGCTCTAAGAATGTCAAATCTATATTTTTCAATTGTTAATAATTTTTGTTCAATTATTTCTTATCCTTACGTTGTTATACTAATCAAGCTTCATTTTCATTTTAGCTTGTTGGTTTGTTATGATTTTATCCTTAAAAGGTGCCTTGGTGAGTTAAGGGAAGGGAATGTTTATAAACAAACCCCTTCTAAGTGATGTGAGATTATTTAACAATACCAAAACAAGTGGTTTTGTCCTTCAAAAGACATCTTGGTGGATTAAGGGAAGATGATGTTTATAAACTACCCTTGGCCTTGACTCTTAAGTGATGTGAAACTTTTTGACATACCGAAATAACTATCATCATTAACACTTGTCTACCATAAGTTAACTCAATATTCTTCATTTAGATTTTTTTTTTCCTTTAATACTTAAGGTCATCTATCAAAGAAAAATATAAGGTTATAAGTTAAGGCATCCCTAACATTCACCTTATATCATCTTATCCTTAATTATGTACACACTTTCTCACATCTATACTTACCCTAACTATAACTAATATATATTATTTTAGATAAAACTCTTATCTTGTCCTTAACATTGATACCACATCAAATTGCATTACAAGTCATAATGACAATTTTTCATATAAACGACATATCACAACCTTAGATAAAAGTCATTTGCACTTCAGACAAGAAAAACATAATGCACAAATGACTCATCCATTGTAATGACCCAATTTTTAGCTATACCTATTTATGTAATTAATTTATTTTAAGAAATTAAATATTTCCTAAAATAAACCTTGTTTGAATGAAAAATAATTATGGACATAAAAAATTGCGAGTAATTCTTTTAATATTGTGTGAATTCTTTCTTGATTACATTTTATTTGATTTTATGTTTTAATAATACAATCATTAATTATTTTCATGTGTTGTTATTATGGACATATAATGAAAAGATGTTAGCTTTTGGGCCTAGAAAACAATAAAATAAAAATAAAAGTTGATGGGGTGTGAATAGTAAAAATGGACATGCTATAAGTAAATTTGGCCAATTTCTACACAAAAATGCCATTCCTTTTATAAATTAAAATTAATATCTTAATTAATTAAAATGTAAATAAATTTATTAAAATAAAATTAATAAATTAGAAATCTACAAAATATCTAATTCATAAAATTAGAAAATGAAAAGGTAGAATAATGAACAATTAAAGACTTAGTAATCGTAGAATTTATTGGTTCTCATTTACCATTAGTTCTATTTATCACTTTACCTTCTAATCTAGCCTATAAATATGACACCTTCTTAGAAAAAAGTTAGAAAGATTTAAAAAAGTTAGAAAGATTAGAGAAAATGCTAGAGAAAAGGAAGATTTTGGAGCTTCCCTTTAGTGGTGTTGGTATCGAGCACATGCTCGAGAGAAAGAAAGGAGGAGATTTTTAACTTCATCCAAGCTTAGGAGAAATAGGAATGAGTGAGGTTGTATTTTTTTTATGTCATTCCAAGGGAATATGGAGATGGACCCCAAAAGTCTTTTTCATTTCATGATTTAATCTTATGTTTGATTAAATTGGGTTATTGTAATCATTTGTGTGTTGTTACTAAATTTGATATCGATTGAATGATGAATTTAAGCAAATGTCATGATGAAATCATAAGAACAATCATGAAAAAGATGGATGTAGAATTTTTTTAAAAAACTTAGCCTTTTTAATCCTTATAGGGAGTGTGATTTTTAGTGTCTATTAGTAATGTTTTAATTTTTAAGTATCATGATTGTAGTTTACAAAGAAAATTGTATATATGTTTCTATGAAAAAATATTTTATAGTTACTTTAAAATTATAACTATGAAAATTTATGATTGTATGAATTATTATTACTATTATTATTATAAGTGATTCTTGTTAATTATATATGAAATATTTTATAAATACTAGAACTTATAATTTAACAATCTTATTATTTGAGAAGAATATATATATTGTTATTATAAGTAACATTTATATATTCCAACATTATATATAATATATAAGAAAAATCTTTTTATTAGAAGTTTTAAGAGTATAAGATAAGAGATAAAATTATTATTATGATACTATATGCCACATGTGCGTATATATATATATATTGCTGATAATTATATTATAAAAACTTTAATATAACTGAGCTATTAAATATTTATAACAATGTATATAAGAATGACATTTTAAACAACAATTCTTATATGATTATTATTAAATACATTATGATTATCTTTATAATTTGAAGATAAAGGTATAAAAGAAATAATATGACTAGATTAGAATTTAAATATAAAAAAGTGAGTTAAGCATGAAATGTGGGAACATATCAAAATAGTGACCATTAAGACATTATCAAATTGTTACATGAAAATATGGTGTACCATTATTATTTTTATTATTATTATTGGTGTTTCTCATACCTTATCATTATATAATTGTTAAAGGATGAGAGCGACCCCTATGTTTTGGTCTTAATGGTTAATCATCAAGTATAAGCCTTAAAGCCTAATGGACTTAGGTTAGCCAAGTTAGACGAAAAGTTTTGGATGTATTGTGGGAAGCTACAATTTAGTAATTGAGAGTTAAGATGTGTGATCCAAGCAAAAGGTCTAAGGGATGGAAGACATTGAGTGTGTGATGTACCAATGGGTAGGTCAACTCCTACATTTTAAGACTGATAGTGCTAACTTGTATATCTTAACAAACATAGAGACGACTTATGATGACACGAAGGGTATACCTCTTTTAAAAGCAATTCAATAAGTATTTTGGAAAGTTACTTGTAATGTGATTATTTATCTAACAATTAGTTCTATCATTTCTCAAATGTTGAATTAGTGATCAATAGTTGATCAATCGAGAGTATGAATCCATATAATTGTGATGATGTAAAGAAGAAGATGATGATGACAAGATGCGACTTAAGATGTCTAGACCTATCTACTATATATATGTGTGTGTGTGTGTGTGTGTGTGTGTATGTATGTATGTATGACCTATCTACTATATATATATATATGTATGTGTGTGTGTGTGTGTGTATGTATATAGATCG
>JAMLFT010009647.1:0-12539 GCA_026544285.1 Pachyrhizus erosus | reverse complement strand
TATATATAAGAATCTTGATTCCTCCGTACCGAATATGATATGTTACCCTGTACTGTGGTATTGACTGAACCATGCGGAATAAATCAGAAATTGAATGCTACCGTAGGTTGCACGGCTGGAATTCAGTCATCCTCTGTTTAGACGGTAATTTTGATTTGACCCGAGAAGCATTTAAATGTTTAATTGTTTTTTCTAAGCCAATTTTAACCCATATTCCACTCAATAAATTTTTCTGTAAGATATAATAAAAAGTTTAAAACTATTACCTGTGCTGCTCCTTACCTAAACAATATTTTCTCTCACAGTCTAATAGAAAATATTTGTTATTTACACACAAAAAAAAGTTGCGAGTTACTGAAAAATAATAACATGTATATAAATGTACACTCGGGTAGATTCATATACGTGGTTAATCACTTAATAATATAATTAAATATAACTCATTTTATTTTATAAATAATAAGGAAATATTATTTTAGGATTTTATTTTATTTTATAAAATATTTTTACACAAACATTTAATAAGAATTCATCTTTTCCTCGCATTATATTGATGAATAAAATGACATAACAAAATAATTAAATTTTACATTAATACTGTATATGAATTAAATTGTTTTTTTAAATTTAAATTATTTGTAAAATAAAAATATAAGCTTATTAATCATTGTATTTTAATATATTGAAATTACAATCTATGTTAAGTTATAGATAAAGAAACTCTTGGTTGTACTTTAAAGACAAAGTTGTTAGGAGAACCTTATTCATTTTTTATATCTGATGATATCACGATATGATTTAAAAAATTGTACGTGTTATGTTTTTATTAAAAAAACAATATTATAGATAATTAAACAACTTTATTTACGTCTGCATGTCTAATATTTTTTTTGTTGTAATACATGTCTAATATTATACTTGTCCTCTCACATTAAAAAAATGGAAAAACATATTGAAAGTCAAGTCGTGTCAATCAAATTCTAAAATCTTGGCTTCCAGAAATTGTAATAAAAATATATATAGCAACGAAGATCAACTAGAAATTTCTTAGATGTAAAAAATCCTTTTGTTTGTTACAAATATGTAAACGTGTTGAACTAGTCAATGCATGTGATGTGACAGTGTTTGGGTTCCATTCGCCAGACTTGGTCGTTCACAAGAAACAACACAAAGACCAGGCAGAAGGAAACAACCAGTTGAATTCCTCTACACCAATTTGGAACCATTCTAGAAAGCAACCTTAGTTAGAATTGACGGAAGCTTCGGGTATGCGTGTCTTATGGTTTGCTTCTCATGCTTGACGACTCTCACACACAAACAAATATTAATATTCTAGTTCTAGTGAAGGCTAAAAATACACAAACATAAGAGATGGCTTGTTCTGTGCCTTTTAACAAGAAGAATTTAGACGTAAGTTTCTTTGTTTTCAAGCCAACTATTGTAATCATAGATGACCTTGTTCATGGACTCAAACACTTCTCCTTAACCACTGAGAGCCTTGGTTGTGTTCAAAGCTCTATATTTAGGAGCATCCATGGAAATATGGTAAGTTTTTTTACTCTCTCAGCTTTCCAATTTTCAGTTCATTTTAAATATTTTCTCCTAACAAATATTACCTCAACTCTGAAGTGTATGATCTTTCTTTGCCTAGTGGATTTTATTTGTTTGACACTTTGCTTGGTTATAGTTTATGAAACTCATTTATTATCCTTGATTGGTACCAACCATTGGCTGGGAAGACCATAAGTGAAAGATTGCACCTTAAATTGATTATATTGTGTCATTCTTATTTTCAGATTTGTTTTTCACGTGGGATTTTCGACCCACGAGTTCATGTTCATGAAGGACTTCTATCTTTCAGTGCATGACAACTTTAGATGCCATTGGCCTATGGTAGTCTACCATTTGTAATGGTTCAATCTGTCTTCAATTCATAGATATATATAGCTTAACATCTCGGATTATGTTCAATCAACTAGTTCTTTGTTTTTACCATGTGGCTTCTAACTAGGAATCAGTTTCCTGAATTATAAGCACAAATTTCTAAAATTATTACACTGATTTTATTCATTTAATTTTTCCTCGGATCCAATATTTTTGTTGTTGACTTCAGGTAAAACAATGTTGCCCTTGTTTTCAGTGAATATAGTGGTTTCATTCCATCTGTCCCACTAGTACTGTTTTGTTCTGCGTTAGTGTTGGTCTATTGGGTTGATATTATTTTCACTGAGCATATTATACACCATAGTTCTTTATATTTCTTGATTTATTAACATGGTATGAATATTTCTGCTCTTTAATCAGATCATATGGTATGGAGCATGGCAGAGGGGGTCGAGTAAGGAAAAAGAGGAGCTGACCTCAACCCTTGTAAGTTGGACCATGACTACTGGTGTGATCTCTTTTCTTTCTTGGATCATTAAAATGGGAAAAGTATCATATTCCTAATCAAATTCATCTGAAAAGTCGGGCATTTGCTCCAACCAAATCCACTGCAAGCCCACCAAGATATAAAAATACATATCACTTTAAGGACTAGTCGTCTAGAATTTGGCTCACATAACTTTAAGTATTATGACATGCATAAGAGACATGCCAAGGAAATTTTATCTCTTTATGGAAATATCATCTTATTTTAGTAGTCATGATTAGAAAACCCTAGTAGGCTATCTACTATCCTATTCCAGACTAGACAACATCTAAAAGGAATGCAAACATTGGGTCAATTTTTATTGCCGAGGTATACGCAATGTGATTGTGATTGTTTTCAAGGACTAACTCTCTCAAAACCTTAATCTATTAGGTAACTTGTTTTATACCTAGCAAATGCAGTGATCATTGAGCTCTACCATTACCATATGACATGGGATTAGCACAAGTTGAATCTCATACTAATTTCAAAACATTGTGAAAGAACTATGGAGGAGTAGTAATAACATTGCTTCCTATCTACATGTTCGGAATTGGAAGAATTGAGACATTCCTTTCCTTTAGAGATATTTTTTATGTTCTTTATCTACTGGTGTGGAGAGAGGAAAAAAATCTTATTACTTTCAAAATAAAAAACTGTTTTCTAAAAATTTGCCTCCTTAGGACATTTGAAAGTGTATACTTTTCACTTTTATAAAAGTTTGTCTCGCACTTGAAAACAAAAAGAGGACGAGAATACATCTCACAATTTTTTCTACTTTTTATTTAAAACACTTATCTAGAAACAATGTTTAACTTTAATAAATTTTGGATGAGAAAGTGATTGTTGAGTAGTGTGACGTTATTTTTATAAAACATTTTTTAAAATAAAAAAGTGAGTATAGAATCAAACAAACACTTATTCTTTTGTTAACTTTCACTTTAATCAACATTCACTGGTCACCTTATCCTTTTATTCATCGTTTGTTTTCTTATTTATCTTTTTGTGTTGTTGACACTTTACAGAAATCAATCTTAACCAACATATCTAGCATGGCTGTGTTAATTGAACACAGTTTCCTTGAAGCATATGGTGGAGAATCAAGAGATGGCTCTTCAACTGCAAAATTCTCCACTGGGGACATAATATCCTTGAACTCAGCAGTCACCACTACGAATGACCTCAGTGACCTCTGCTACGCTGTCTTAGCCATTTTAAGGTCTCGCTTTGCAAAAATGGAAGGCATAACCGCTGGCCTTTGCTTCAAGGGACAAAGCAAACCCCTAGTGGTGTGCATTCATGTGTGGAAGTCTCTCCATTTTTGTTACTCTTGGATTCTCAACTCTGATCATAAGAAATGGATGATGCCATATCTTGAACGTTTCTCTATCAACATTAAGTATGATATTTTCCGAGTAGTCTATGTTAGTGGTGACAATGTGGTTGATCTTAACTGTATTTCTACTCATCAGATGTTACAAAATGGGAAAGAAAGTAGTAGACAAGGGCAGGTTATGCAAAACTGAGACTGTTGCAAAGGGTTTCAAGTTTAGAACCATCATCTTTTGCTAAGTTTTTTTCCTGTTGTAAATATTGCATATGTATATTACTTTTTCGAACTCAAAATTACACGTTAGGTAAGTAGCCATGCTCAGACCTTCTCAACTGAGTAACAAAGCAATGTGTACGGCATGGTTTTAGAAAACTATCCACAATTACAGTTACGGCCACTATGTCAAGGTATCTTAACTCACTGTGATTGTATTGTGACCGTACTTACGACAACATCAATTACATTTTTCCATAATTTGTCACAATGTCAAACATCGTGACAAAATCTTAATCGCATCTTCAACTTAAAACCATGGTGTATGAGTGTGGCTTTTGACTGCATGGTATTGATCTTAAGTGCAAGTATGAGTCAGACGGGAAGATAGTTGTTTTCACATAGATAGCTAGAGACAGATTGCTTAAACAGCTTTACTTTGTCACGGGAACAATAATCTTGTGAGTCATTTTCAAAATATACGAGGTTTGAATAAAAATTTTGTTGGTGATTCATTTAAATGCAAATGTGTTACCTAATATATATTAAATCCCACAAATGGACTCACGTGACCAATCAATTTTAGGTCATTAGTTAGGCTGGATTTTATAACTACTTAGAAATCTCCCGAGTCATCTTATTCAATCTACCGTCCAAAATTGAGACAAATTGAACATTAATTGCTTTTTAATTTATATAACCAAAAATGAAAGAAATATTATTTCAAACATGTAGTATTAACAGCACACACTACTAAAATTTATTTTAAAAAATATAAAATTACGATAAAGATTTATTTAAAAAAAAGTGAAAAACCTATAAAAAAAATTACGATTTCTAATAAATAACAGTTAATAATAAATTGTATATTAAACAAATTATTAGTGTAATATTTCTCTTATTTCAATTACTCATGTATCTATTTCCCGTATTAGCAATTAACAGGCTTTGGAGATTAGTAATTCATTTTTCAATATTTAAAATTTAAAAAAAAAAAACGGTGTAGAAAAATAAATAAATAGCTTGTAACAAAAAAGAAAAAGAAAAAAAAAAGTCCTCAATAAATAAATAACAAATTGCCATTAGACGTTAGCATTCGTTTAGCTGTCTTCATTTTTCTCCTCTCTCAGCTTTATGGAAACCTCAATGATCTTTCAAGTTCCCCTATTCTAAACGGAGGTTAGTTTATTTGATCAATTTGCCGATTTCCTTTTCTGCCTTTACCTATTTGAATCAGAGGTACGTTTTCGCGGTTCTCACCGATGCCACTTCTGAGGTTCAATCATTGTCTCCTGGGAAAACTTTTAGCCTCCCATTTCCATGCTAACCATTTCTCCTCTATTGCCTTGAGTCTTTATTCTGCAACAAATTCTGTTTTTCCTGCTTCTTATTCAACCGCTAATCTCATAGATCAAACTGAAGGTAAATGCAACAACATTAGGAATTTCAATGATGGTTTGGGGAAAGCTGGTTCTGCTTTTCAAGAAAGCTTAAGTTTTGCTGCAAGTGTTAGTGATGAGGCAGAAGAAGAAGGAGAGGGATCTAGTAATGATGATGATGATGAGAGTCTTGAGTTTATCACTTCCTTTCATGGTAGCAACCACAAACACATAGAAAGCATTGCAAGAGTTGAAATTGGTGACAGTGAATTTAGGCACCCTTTGGTGAGGGAGGTTTGTAGGTTAATCACCCTTAGGACCGCTTGGAACCCTAATTTTGAAGGAAATTTGAGGCACTTATTGAGAAGCCTCAGGCCCCCACTTGTTTGTGCTGTTTTGCGCACTCAGGCTGATGAACGCGTTGCTTTGAATTTTTTCTATTGGGCTGATAAGCAGTGGCGCTACAGACATCACCCTGTTGTCTACTATACAATGCTGGATGTCCTTAGCAAGACCAAATTGTGCCAAGGTGCGAGGCGGGTTCTTAGGCTTATGACCCGCCGCAGAATCAAATGTCCGCCCGAAGCTTTTGGCTATGTGATGGTATCTTATAGTCGAGCAGGCAAGTTGAGAAATGCGTTGCGAGTTTTGACCTTGATGCAGAAAGCTGGAGTTGAACCTAATTTGTCGATATGTAACACCACTATCTATGTTTTGGTGAAGAGTGGTAAATTGGAAAAGGCACTGAGATTCTTGGAACGAATGCAGGTGACTGGAATCAAACCCAATATTGTGACTTACAACAGCTTGATCAAGGGTTACTGTGATTTGAATCGCATTGAAGATGCATTGGAGCTTATTGCAGGAATGCCATCCAAGGGATGCCCTCCAGATAAAGTTAGTTATTATACTGTGATGGGTTTCCTCTGTAAGGAGAAAAAAATTGAAGAAGTGAAGTGTTTAATGGAGAAAATGGTTCAGAATAGTAACTTAATACCAGATCAGGTTACATATAATACACTTATCCACATGCTTTCAAAGCATGGACATGCAGATGATGCTCTTGCTTTCCTAAAGGAAGCAGAAGACAAGGGTTTCCACATTGATAAGGTCGGGTATAGTGCAATAGTTCACTCATTCTGTCAAAAGGGGAGGATGGATGAAGCAAAGAGTTTAGTGACTGATATGTACTCAAGAAGATGTAATCCTGATGTAGTTACATATACTGCTATTGTTGATGGATTTTGTCGCTTGGGGAGGATAGATGATGCAAAAAAAATGCTGCAGCAGATGTACAAACATGGGTGCAAGCCAAATACAGTATCATATACAGCTTTGTTGAATGGCCTCTGTCACGGTGGAAAATCATTAGAGGCAAGAGAGATGATAAATGTAAGTGAGGAGCATTGGTGGACCCCAAATGCTATCACTTATGGTGTTGTGATGCATGGGCTTCGTAGGGAGGGAAAATTGTCTGAGGCCTGTGATTTGACCAGGGAAATGGTTGAGAAAGGCTTTTTCCCAACTCCAGTTGAAATTAACCTGCTAATACAGTCTCTCTGTCAAAATCAGAAAGTAGTAGAAGCTAAAAAATATTTAGAAGAATGTCTAAATAAGGGGTGTGCCATTAATGTTGTAAACTTCACTACTGTAATTCATGGTTTTTGTCAGATCAATGACATGGAAGGTGCTGTATCTGTGCTAGATGACATGTACTTAAGTAACAAACATCCCGATGCTGTCACATATACAGCATTGTTTGATGCATTTGGGAAGAATGGTAGACTGGACAAGGCAGCTGAGTTGATTGTAAAGATGCTCAGCAAAGGTTTGGATCCAACTCCGGTAACATACCGGTCAGTTATCCACCGTTATTGTCAATGGGGTAGAGTAGATGATATGTTGAACTTATTGGAAAAAATGCTTGCTAGGCAGCCATTTAGAACAGTATACAATCAGGTTATTAAAAAGCTTTGTGATTTTGGGAACCTTGAGGAGGCTGAGAAACTACTGGGGAAGGTATTGAGAACAGCATCAAAACTTGATGCTAATACATGCCATGTTCTTATGGAAAGCTATCTGGATAAAGGGACTGCTCTATCAGCATATAAAGTAGCATGTCAAATGTTTAGACGTAATTTAATTCCCGATTTAAAATTGTGCGAGAAAGTGAGCAAGAAGCTAGTGCTGGATGGTAAGTTGGTGGAGGCTGATAACCTTATGTTACGATTTGTTGAGCGTGGAATACAACAAAAATGAGATGCATTTGTGAAGTTATCTGCTATTCTAACCTTAAGTCTCATAGCAATAATTTTGTTTTCAATTTCCTTTATCATTTTTTTTGTTGGTGTTCCATCTTGTTGCCTAAAATGTGGCAAAGCATTTTTTGGGGAAAAAATGATTTTGTTTTGAGAAAGTAAATTCACTCATATAACTATCATATATGTGATTTAGATAATTTTATCATTTTTTAGTTCAGTCACATTTCTCACATATTGCTTTCTCCTTTATGGTGATAATGATATGAATTGAATAGCATGCCAATGTTGTTAAATAGTGGCACCATGGCTGCCATGGAGGAATGGTTGGTGGATTTCCTGCCAACCACCATAGGCAATTTGTTATTCGAGACCCTCTATGGTGGCACCATAGGCCACAATGGTGTGCTTATATGGCAGAATTTTTGCCTTCTGCCATCCACCATTGATAACACTATACCATGCACGAGAGCACACCTTTGGTTTTATCCTAAACTTCAAACTGATCAACCACTCCTCAGCCTAAATTTATATGTACCCCAAAACATTATTTTATCTTAGCATGGTTTCAAATTTCTGCCTTTTCTTTATTTATTGTCACTGTGACTTAAGTTATTTGTTGAGTGTATGGGGAAGGGAATAAGACCTTGGGAAATGGACACAGAAAAGGACAGAGTTCACTTACCATTGTCTCTCGTCTGTGGGTTGTAATGGTAGAGAGGTCCCTCTTGGTGGGAAGAGACCAACGTTTCGTTGTTTATGTCGTGTGCATATTTTTAAAAATGATTTAGACAAAAGCTATAGTCCAAAGTTAAGTTTGGAGATTCTCTCAAATGAAGGATTAATTGCACACCAGCAGACTTATATAATTTCTCCTAGTAAACATAGGATGAAGCTTATAGGGTTTCGCTATCAGAGGAAGAAGGATGGATCCATCTATAACTTAACCAGAATTTCACCTTAAATGCTCAAGGAAGCTGAATTTGTGAATAACAGTTAACTTGTCTCAGATAGCTGAGAACTACTCCATTGCATAGCTGCGAACCACAAATTGGGCAGATTATAATAGTCTCAACTTTATGAAATTGTCTTCTACATCTAACATTTGAATTTAATTGGGATACATATGCCCGGGGCCATGATTTGTGATTTCACTGATTTGACAGACCCATAGATGATATTTATGCAAAATTAGCATATGAATGATCTGAGTGAAACATAAAAAGTGCCATTCGGAAATCATACTGCAGATGTACTTTTTGCTATGTGCATATTTTACCATAATTGACATTGACATATTCCAAGTGTAGATAGGAAAATTTATATGATCTTATGATGAAGCCATTCCTGGGATAAGATCTGTTGCCATGAGAGACATGGATCGAGAAACTCGCAAGTCAAGGGCATTCATGGACCCGTCGGTTAAGCTACTCCACCACGTAGCTCAACATGTCAATGCCTTCAACTCCGAGGTTGGATGCACGTACTACAACACTCATGAACAACATCATCATCTGTGCAGCTTGGTGAGATGAATATTGCAGCATGGCCAAGGAAATATGAACAGAAGAAAAAAAATCTACTCTGGACCTAAGTGCAGAAGAACATGAGAAAATTGACTTTGAAAAACGTGCAACTTTGTTGGATGGAATCTGAGAAATCTAGACATATTGCAAGGTTGCTTCATCGCTCACTTTCTGTAAGGACTTAGATCAAGATTTAAAAAAATAAAAAATAAGAAACAGAACAACACTAATTATAGAACCACGTTAACGTGTACGTCTTTTCTAATGGGATTTTATCATCTTAAAATTTGCAGATATAAGCATGAAAAAATGAAAATTCAAGCATGGGAAAGTCATCAAAGGCAAAATTGGAAGTAGAAATGAGAAGAATTGAGGTACTTGGAATACCATAGCACGTATTCATTAGAAACGTACTTCTTATTTAAGTAAACATCAAGTTAGTTATGATTAACATCTTGAATATATTGCATGAAATTTTTGGCTATAGGAATTAACTTGGAAACCCTGTTTATCTGCAATTGTGCATGAGATAGTTTATCTTCTTGTTATTAGAAACTTGACAACTTGATCATATATTTGATCAAATAATAATAATATTCAATTGGAAGTTATTTTACAGGATCAAAACATCTACCTTTGGGCACGAATTAAATGCATAATGACCTCAAAAAATACTGGAAGAACTGCAGCCAGAATAGAAAACATACGCCAAACAAGGTCGAATACCCTTTTCCAATGACATTCGTTGTGATATTTGTGGCATACTTTACATATTAGTTGGAGGGTAACAAAGGAGAGGTAAAAGGAGAGATTTTGATAAATAAGGGAGCTAATCTCTCTACTGCCTCCTTTCTAATGTTGAGAGAATTTTAGTTTCTCGTCACTTCCCACCTCTTTATTCTCCTCTCCTTGATTTTACCAACTAATCCTATTAGGCCACTACGATTACAACAAAAGGATATCTTCAAAACAAGATTGTTTCTCTTTAGTTGATTTCGGTCATTCCAAATGACATTGTTATTGCATGTCAATTAAACCTTGTATTGTGAAGCATTTATGTGGGAAGTTTCATTTGTTTTAGGTTTTGGTTAAATTAAAAGCTTAAAAGAAGTGATGTAAAACAAATATATTTATATTAAGAAATGAGGTTTAACTCCTTTTAACGTGAATTTGGAAGAATTGCTTTTATTTGGATAATAAAATAAAATAACTTTTTTTATAATCACTATAATTAAGACATTTGACTCGTAAGATCTAGAAATATCTCCATAAATTTCGGTTTTTTTTACTAGTTATGGGAGTAATCTTTATATCGAATATAATTAAAGTTCATCATCCTTTTTAAAAATGTATTTTGTAAAAATCAAATATAATTTTTTCTCCACAAACTTAGCATGTGTTATTAACTGAATTACACTACTTGAGTAACAAAAATGGACTTTAAATTGATAACAAAAAATGATTTTTGGCGAGGCAGAATCGCAACAAAACAAGCTCTACGCAATTTGAAACAAGGAGCCGAGAGCTGATGTTTACAAGCCACAAAAACGTGTATCTTTTCCCTTGTTAAAAGGAAAATTCTAAATGTTTGGGAGCTGCCCTGCTGGAGTATGGACCCTCGAACATAAATTTGATTGCCTTAAACTTTCTTGATTCTTCGTGATTAAATTTCTCTCCTCCAAATAAATAAAAGACCAACAAAAATTAACAGATATTATTTTGGCCCCCCATATAACTAAATCAGAACAAGTGTGGCAGCTTAAAAGTAAATTTCCAGTATCTTAGCTTATTTTGAATTCACGTCGTACAATGACATTGTAATCCTACCAGCGTGAACCTCTTAAACCATGAAACCGCAGCATCCCTCAATCCAGTCAATAAAGAAACTATCAAGAAATCCTCACCTGATTTTATCTTTTAAATATCAAGGCCTATGGAGATGGTACTTCAACTCACGCAGTGTGGAGATCTAAATTATTGATCAAATATATCTACCACTCAATCGAAAGCTTACTTTGAGACTTTGTAATAAACAACATTGTTTGCTTTACTTATTTAACAAGATTTGCTCGAACGTAGGTGCTAAAATACAAGTTTATTTCTTTACCCTTCTTGATATGTGCTCTCAGCCAAGTAAAAACAAAGGTTACTTTACTGTCTAAAGTATCGTAGGTATGACCTAGGAGAAATTGCACTGCTGCAATTTGGAACTGTAAACAGAATATAAAGCAATGATCTGGCAGATAAATGGTAAACCTTAACGACCAGAGTCAATCTTTTGATGGGAAAATACTTGTTAACTGCTGCTATTAAATCTATTAATAAAAAAAACCAGCCAAGTTATTAGTTGCTATTATTTCTTCCACTTCCATCCTCCAAAAGATATCGCAGAAAAAGACGAGGTATCAGATAATTGTAGGTTTGTAGCCATGACAGAACACCAAGTAAAAATACAACAGACATCAAATTCATGGAGTTCCACTCTTCCACAGCGCTAAAATATTCCATTAGACATAAATTCAACGTTTCATTTTCCAAAACAGATGAAAACAACCATGTCCTAGCAATGATCTAAATATAAAAAGACCAACTCAAAAATCTCAAGCTTCGATTACATTGAAACAAACTTCAGAAGAATCAATGAATTGCTTCTTCTTGGTCTCACCCAGTACCTTTACAGGTCTTGAACACTCAAACCTGAAAAACAGTAAG
The DNA here is from genome assembly GCA_026544285.1 of Pachyrhizus erosus. Lineage (NCBI taxonomy): Eukaryota > Viridiplantae > Streptophyta > Magnoliopsida > Fabales > Fabaceae > Pachyrhizus > Pachyrhizus erosus. The sequence goes on along the minus strand of JAMLFT010009647.1, from coordinate 708 downwards.
AGTATTATAAGTTGTAGGGCACAAAGTGACCAAGACCAAATAACACAAACTAAAATAACTAAAGAATAGTATAATTGTCCCCAAACAATGTATATACAAGTACATAACTATTAATAAAAATTAGTTGGTCCAAAAGTTGGTTGGTTAAGGACTACAAATCCTCTCGTCCAAATACATTGCAATTGTTATTGATATATCACCATTGGCATTTGGCATATATAAAGTCAAAACTGGATACCCTAAACTATGTTAATCGTAAACTAGTAAAATCCCAAACTGCAAGTTCCATTACTAACCTGGAGGAAGGGATTGCTTTAATTTATCAGCTTTCTCTGGGTCAAACACACAAAGTGTGTAGAGGTATTTGGAGCATCGGACCTTGAACTTAACCACATCTCTGCTCCTCTTGATCTTCACCGACCTCGCATCCTTCCTTCTGGCAGTGAGAAGGAAATCCTTAATCTCGTGGATTTGCTTAGGCTGCATAGCAAACACCACACAACACAAGCAAAATAATATTATATATATTAACCTCAAACCATGAGTAAACTAAAACACACTTACAAAACCATTAGCTCTGCAACCTAACTACACAAAATTAACGGTCACCCACATCCATCAATAAAGATCAAAAGGCATAATCAAGTACCAATGTTGAAATTGGGGGGGGGGGGGGGGGGGGGAACAATTTTTTCAGAAGACCAAACG
>JAMLFT010009646.1:0-12541 GCA_026544285.1 Pachyrhizus erosus | reverse complement strand
CTTAATAATTGTAAAATTTTATTATTAATAAACAATTTTTAAAATATAATTTATATATCTAATTTTTTAATTAGATATATAAATCTATTTATATATTATTACGTATAAATTAAAAAAATTCACCATATCTATTTTCAAAAAATTCAGCCCATTAGATTATACATACTAGTAATCAATTTACAGAAAACTTCGTCCTTATCAACAATAACTAAACAAAATTTTAAATTTATCAAAAATAAAAAAATTTAAAAAAATTATCAAAGATAAATTCGATCATTTATTAAAAACCAAAAACAAATTTAAATATAAAAAATCCCAGAAAAATTAGGTTCAATACTTTATTCTGTAGATGTTCTCCACTACAGTTACCCATATAATAAATGTCAGCACTGGTTTCCGCTTCAATTGTCATCTGAAATTGAAAAAAAAAAAAAAAAAAAAAAAAGACGAACGTTGCTATTGTAGAAAACATATATTCCCGAAATTGTCATGTTTTCATTCACTTTTGGGGCTGAAGTTCAGAGTTCATGTTGGAACTAAGAAAAGCACACTAGACATTATCGTTGTTCTTTGTAACGATTTAAAAACAAACCACGAGCGTCACGGCAGTTTAAACTATCTGATATCATACGGTCTCAAATGGAAAACAAAATGTTCAAGTATGCAGAGCTAATAGAAATACATATCCCACTTGACAAAGGCAAATTTCGGGAAATGCCTCAGAGTACCTATCCATGTAAAAAGGCCAAAATTTGCTCATTCTTTATATACAACAGGCCAACATTAATATAACTGGCGAAAGTATTAAGGACTTTTCTCTTCCCCCTCCAGCTTTAATTTAATAATTATAATCAAAGAAAGATTACAAAATACTCAACGGCACCTGTAATTCACCAAAGCACTGCAACTAAATGGCAAGACCAATCCCTGACGAAATCAGAAGTCAAATTCTCCGGTTGCCTGCAGAAGAGCATAGTTTCAGCCATCACAAAAATTTGATAAGCTGAACCGAACAGAAAAGTGCACATCATTGTTCTCCTTCACAACAAACAAACCTTATTGAAGAGAATGTCCTTATTATTTATATGCATGATACCATCCTTTAGGGTGCACTTCCATCTACTCTTGGTACGTGTCACCTAAGTTTGTTGTAAGACATCCATTAGTCTCAAAAACTGATTCTCCAACCAATAACCATTAAACATATGGCAATATCACATCGTTATAGCACTGAACGTTTAAGTTACAGAAAGTGGAAGAACAACGTTGCTACCTTGTCAAACTGGGCCAAAACAAGATGTTGTGTATTTTGATCCTCTCCTTGATCCAAATCATCCAAATCATCATCATCATTTTCATTTAGGGGCGGCTCATCGTCATCATCTTCTTCATCAACCTCATTTTGAGCAACAGGAGCAGGGGTACTTGCTGGTACTTCTAATAAATAGGATTAAAATACGCATCAGAAACATTTGTGATAAATGCACAAGACCCCATACATGATATAAGTAACATATCTACGTTCTCAATTTACCGGAAGGAGCCGGTGTATTTGCAATATTGTAGTCTTCACTGAACACTCCATAATTGTATATCTGCAAGCAAAATAAAAACAGTAAGATTGGAATGCAATAAAGACAAGACATGTGAGACGAATTGTGACTCAATTACTTGGCGGAGAATAATATAATTATATATACTAAAGGTGAGTATGCAATGTACATTTTAAAAGAAACATAGTTGATGAATGTCAAGCCAATATTGACACTCCTACAGACACTAATGTCAAACTTTTGCAAGTTAGAGGGACAAACTTTTAGACCCCGACACGAAGAGAGGGTCAGAAAGCTGGTGGGGAAACTAAATTATCTCACTTCAATTGTCCAAATATTCTTTTACAGTAAGTGTGGCAAGTTAATTTCTTAAGTTCCCCTATGAAGGACATTGTGATGCAGCATTTTACATTTTGAAATATATTAAAGGAACTGCAAGAAAAGGTCTCTTGCATGAAGACAAAGGTCAAACTTGAGTTGTGAGATATTCAGATGCAAATTGGGCAGTCCTCTTACTAACATGTCAAATTTTTGCATTGTTAGGAGCCACTTTTAGACCCATAGAGGTACAGAAGGCTGGTTGGGACACAAAAATGTCTCACTGTCACTTGTTCCAATATTCTTTTACAGTTAGTGCGGCATGTCAATTACTTAAGTTTCCCTAGGAAGGACATTGTGATGCAGTAATTTACATTTTGAAATATATTAAAGGAACTCTAAGATAAGGTCTCTTGCATGAAGAAAAAGGTCATACTCGAGTAGTGGGATATTTAGAAGCAAACTGGGTAGACTCTCTTACCAACAGGAGATCCATTTTTTAGTACAAGAAACAAAGTGTAATTGAATGATCTAATGCAACATCACGTCGTGTCTTTTCTTGTGAACTTATCTTAACTCAAATAGTTGCTCAAAGGACCAGGGTTTTGGAAAGTTACACAAATGATACTCATTTGTGACAATCAAGCAACCTTATATCACCTCAAATCTAATGAATGAGGACCAAACACATTGGAATATATTGACATTTCATAAGGGAGAAGATCTTATCCCGAGACATCTCCACTAGCTTTGTCAATTTAAATGATCAACAAGCAAATGTCTTCAGCATGTCATTGAGTGGTCCTTGAATCAGTTATATATGCAATATTGGTGCATGTGATTTATATGCTCCAACTTGAAAGTGTTAGAAATAATGCAAAAAAGGTAATAGTGGGTTTATTCTATGTTGTATCTATTGTGTAATTACAATAATTAGTATAGCTGCAAATCCTTGTTTCTATGCCTGGTATGTATATTATTCTCCACTGTATACTGGAGACACATAAAACTCATTACATGTTGCTCATTTTCTCCCTTATTCAACAGCATCGAATATAAAATTAGTTCTGTCATATAAAAAAGTGCAAATATAAATTAAGCACCAACAAGATGCAAGAAAATTAGCTAAAACATATAACCCTTCAACTTTTGTGCTTTGAAAAATAGACCCCTTTACTTCTAATTTAGGCAACTAACCTCCTTTGATTAAAATTTAAAAGTATTAAAGTTAGGAGCTAATTTCTACTCAAAGACAAGACTAATTTAAAAAAAATGCATTTTAAGAATGAATGAATATTTTGAAATAAGCAAGCATCAGAAGCATTGATGGTTGAACATTTTTAGGTAAGAATGGGTTGTTTTGAAGTTTATATTCATATTGACAAATGAAAGAAGAAAAACGAGTGCAAATTTAAGTATTTTCAAAATGCAAGCAGATTACTAATTACCAAAAGTGAAAGCTGAGGTGTCTATGTACTAGAGACCCAACACTGAAGGGTTTAGTGTTGAATACCCTTTTGCCCAAAATATTAAAAGTAGATGGAAATAGGAAACAAGAAACAAAAGGGACAAGTGAAAACTGTACAAAAGCAATATCTAAAGAGAAAGTATGTCAAATACAATCTTGTATGTATGACCCCAAGGAGGAAAAAATCCACTACTCACATTTGGAGTAGAAAGCACATCGTCATCATAGGGAATTGGTCCATCAAGTTGAGGAATCTGAGAAGCTGGCCTTTCAAAATGTGCTGGCATTTTTCCTTTAGAAGTAGAGTGACCTGCATCAATGAAGATGCCCGCTCCATACACCTGAAAGATTTACATTCAATAGTTCAACAACTAAATAGACTTTTCAATCGACCAAGCAGTCAACAAATTAAAACACAAATAAATGCATGCATGTGTAAAGAAGGATCTGAAAAGAACAATGTACAATAATTGGCTCAGAAAGAAGCCAGTGGCCTGTATTGTTTAATATAGTCATCTGCGCAAATATGCATGCTACAGATCAGTGGCATAATGTTCACAACAGTTTAGATGCGCAATCTGAGATACTGTCAAAATGACAGCTATACAACAGTTGATTAAAAATACTAAACAACAGACTCTGTGGTTCATCACAGAACAGAAGAAACAAAGTTTATAGAACAATGTCTCTTATGTTCATTAAAAGGTTAAATAAAAGCCCATCTTTTATTTAGAAGTTGTCACACAGATGAATATATGTTATTATTAACATCATTGCCAAACTACTCCAAATAAGCTGATGTTAATCTAAATATCAATTTTATATTGCCAATATGAAGGAAGGCAATACTTCAATTTCAAAAATTTGAGAAGCAGCATCTCCAGCTCCATCTTGCTGAGGTATATATCCACCAGCATTATATTGTGAAGCAATTTCATCACGTTTCCGCTTCCCAGAGGACATTGTGAAGAAGTCCTGCATGTTTTCCCAAACACCAATAATATGTAAATGTTATGTGCGTTCTATGTTCTCTCTTTTCAGGTCAATTGAAGACAAAAATATGATAAAAATGTTACAAGAAGAAAGAAGTATCATTTTTTGCTTCGTGAAAGAAACTCAACCAGGAGGTCCTCAAATTTGAAAACATAATTTTCGTGAAAGACCTCACCAGGTTGCTTACCTGTGTCAGAGGTTGATTAGAAGTTCCTCTGTCTGCCTCATCCCGCCCTTCCACATAAGCTAAAGTAATACACACTTCATTACTGTAAAGCCATATTGCTTAAAACCATGTTCTAAATTCAAATGGGACTTACCAACATTGACATCAAGTGGTGCCCTCTGGCTCTGGTTCTGGTTCTGGCTCTGGCTCTGGCTCTGGCTCTGGCTCTGGCTCTGATTTTGGCTCTGGCTCTGACTTTGGCTCTGGCTCTGGCTCGGCCAGGGAGAAGGAGATTGCTGTAAAAGATTGTATGGACAATATAAATAATACATGGATTGAAATTAAAGCTGAATAAAAGTAGTAGTACCACCATGCAAATGGTTTTAGCTAAAGAGTTTATTTATCCACTGTGCCAGACATCTATTTAAAATATTATGAAAGTAAAATGTGAAACAACGATGAAACAAAAACAGGTAATCCGTTTTCTTGGAGTACCAATGAGCTTTACCATGTATGGACCAGGCCTTCCACCTTTTATCTCATTATTTCCTCCAGGCTCATTTCCAGCAGACGGGTAGTCACTAGGCCCAGTGGGAATGTTATACATTGAGTTATCCACAGTTCCTGGTAAAGGGGTTTGAAGAGGAGTTTGCAATGGCGTCTGTTGCATTCAAAATCCCATATCAACTATCTTCATAAAAACACGTTTCAAGGGAAGGGAGAGGTAACTCGCAAATTCACAATAATGGGCTCAAACTCACAGGGGGGAAAAGCATTTCCGCTGTGGGAGTTTCATACTCCTCAGTCCCCTCATAAGGCACGTTAAGATCATGAACCGGAGTAATTGGACCACCAGGTGTTGGCTTAGGTGCCCCAGACCTTTCTATAGGACCAAGAATAACACCAGCTTGCATCATCTTCGATTCCCATATCTAATCATAAGAAAGATTTGAGCACAACACAACCGATTGAAGAAAGAAACCCAGAAACCAAACAAAAAGAGCGTAAATGCTCAGATCGAAGCCCTAATTCAAAACAAGACTTCTCTAAAACCAAATCAACTCGTAATTTCAATTTATCTAAAAAAAATTAAATGTTAGTATTAAGTAATATACATTTGGGAGAGTAAAGCATGTTGATGTCAAATTAAATGAGCAGTGATTGACGGAAAGAGAAGAGTGATTACAGATTGAAGCTCCTTGAGAACTTCCTCGCCGGGACCGCCGTTGTTGACGAACTCGTCGCGAACCTTGTTCATGACATCGTCGATTACCTGGATGTAGACCTGGCTAGTGGTGGAGGCTGCCATCGTCGATTTATTCCTCCCAAAATCCGCGGCCTGTGGTGAATTATCCGATTCAGAAGGTTTCGGGGTTGGGCGAAAGAGATCGAGAGGGGTGAGATGGTTGGTTAGGGTTTGGGAGGGTTTGGAGTGAAAGCTGAGACAGATAGATAATTAGATGAGATGGGAAGGGGCGGACCAGAAACAGAGAATAAAGGATGGAATATAAATAGGTTTGCATCCGATTATAAGCAGCGCGGTCCACGTGTTGAGATCTGCTTCATTCTTATCTTAGCTTCGCTACGCTACCGTTACAATACGACCACCAATATTTTTCGTAGCTCAGTTACGATACACCTATACTGGCCCAGTGTAAGAAAAGGACAAGCTTGTGGCCTGTAGGGATGTGAAGAAAAAGAAGGGTCTTCCAACAGACTTTAAATTTTTCCGGCCGTTTTTTATTTTATTTTTTTCTAACAAAGGATCCTCCTACTCAAAATTCGTTAAAATATTATTTTAATTTATTATATTTTTTAATTTAATTTTTTAAGTTTTAAAATTTTTAAAATTAAAATTAAAATCAAAATTATTTTTTTTATCCATTAATGATGTGATGCTAAATTTATTATTTTTATTTTATTATATATTTTTATGACATAAAATTATAAAAAATATTTGTCTAAAGTATTTAATAGGTACTAAATCATTTTTAGCAATTAAAAACTGACAAAAATTGTTATATCTCATATTTAAATTTACATAATAAAATGTATATGTTCAATTGTATATATTTTTTTTTTCACCTTTTTTACTTTGTCTCTCACACTTTCAATAATGTTGTTTCACTCATCCACATATGTCAATTTGTTGACCTTCCAAATTAAAAGCTCAAAAACCAAAGCAACCTTGACTTACTCCTTGCCACCATTCACTATCACGTCACAAATTATGACATCTTCTTATTGACTTCTTTCGTAATATATCTCCACTTTTTTTTCTCATGTACATGTTACACCATTCATCAACTTCAACGTCTCACAATTCATGTCTTTATCATTAATTGACAACATGTATTTGTTAAATGTCACCATCATAGTGGTCTAAGAAATGATTAGTGTGCTCATGCGCCCACTCAATTCCAACAAGAAGAAGAAAATTATTATTACCATTGCTAAAGTTTTCACCACTGAAAACACTAAGAGCATTCTCCTCATTATAGGTTTGTTTCTTTTGCTCGACTTGAAGAGTAGATTTTCCATTGAGAAAGCCTGCACCACACTTCAAGCATCATTGAGAAAACTTTATTTTCATCTCATTCTATTTATCAAGCTCGATGATATTTAGAGACAACATCATCTTCTTCATTGTCATTAAATCAAAAACCAAACACTATAATCTCTATTTACAATTATCATGAGCTTTTACCCAATAATCCAAAGTCACCTATTAAACTTTCATTGAAGTTCCTTCAAAGGTCATAACTTTATTGGATGAATTAATATTGTCCTTGTCATTTATTAACTAGTTTGTCACCTCTAACCTTAATTTTAATTATCTCATAGCCTCAACTAAAAAAGTTTTGGGTTCACTATCTTTTTAATTCTTAGACTTTCTAGAATTTATATTTTTTAATCCTTAAAAGAATATTGACTAGTTATTTTTTCTTACTTTTTTTGTCCTTATTTTTAATCCCTTAAGTTTTTTTTCATCCTTACTTTTAGTTCCTCAAGGACAACAATAAGTCAATGGACTAAAAATAAATAAATAAAAATTACAGACCAATATTTTTTTAAAATTTAAGGACTAAAAAGATAGTAAACTTAAAAACCTATAATACAAACCCTTAATTAATTTAGAGGAATATTGAGTATTTTTGTTAAGATTGTTCATTATGTGAACTTTTATCATCTTTAATATTAAGCTTATACTCAAGTTCATTTGAACTCTATTTTATAAAGTGATAAGTAACAAATATTTCACTTTTCATTCATTTGAAAACTTAATGGAACTAGTTTCTTTACCTATTAAAACCTTTATTCTCTATGACATGCTTGAGACAAGGTGTGTACAAAGGATTCACAATTTTGTGTGAAAATTGGATTACATAAAGACATGGCTAAGTTTAACAAAATGTTACAATGATATTAAAAAGAATTAAGTCTCAACAATGATTTAATATAATACTATAGATGATCAAGGTGTTTTACTTTTAAATAATAGTTGAATGTGGTTTGTGACTAAAAATACAATGATTTAGTTTGTTAAGGAATGTGTTCACTTGACATAGTCTCACGTCGTGTAATTTGAAATAATGAAATATAACACTGATGGACATGGAACATTCATTATAATTATTATTCTAAATCAATGAATTTGTATACTCCATGAAAATGAATATTATTAAGTATATTTTCATAACATTTACATTTATAACATTTTTGTATTCTTTGATTTATTGTTATGTGAATTGAAATTGTTAATCTTTTTCCTTTAAATTGATTTTCAGTGTTAAAGTGATATCTACTTAATTATTATAAACATTATTTATATTTGGTGACTATATTTTTACCCTTTTTTTATATCCTTTGCACTATTTTTTGGCTTATATGGTGAAAGTGAAACTTTGCAAAAAGGAAGACAAAGACATCTCACATGCAAGTTTCATCATGGAATATTGCAATGAAACTTCTATGTATTTAGTTGGTTTTACTTAATTTTTTGTTTGCAATATCTGTAGCCACTCTTAAAAGGCGGCATAAAGGAAGAGTGTGTTTGCTCAAACAATGAATAATTAAAAAATATGTGTACAAATATTTATATTTATTAGTTTAATGTACTTGAAATGTTCATATTAATGAAATAATATAAAAATTGAGACACAAATATAATTATATATTTCAAGATAACTTAAAAGTTTTAAAAAATTGTAATTATATGTTAGTTTGGTGTTTTCTCATGACATTGATGAAAGACTAATGATATATTATGTAGGTTATATGGATAATAAATTAAATTTACATTTATAAGTTCAATGTACTTTAGATGTGCTTCTCATTAAATAATATAGAAATTAAGATATAAATATAATTATGTATTTCAAGATAACTTGAAAGTTTAGAAAATTCATAATTATATGTCAATTTGGCATTTTTCGTGGCATTGATGAAAAGCTAACAATATAGTATGTAAGTTATGTGGATACCAAAATGATAAAGAGATTTCAAATATTAATTATTAACTTGACATATTTTATTTATTTATTTAATGTGATCATATGAAGGACTTACAATTTATTACAATTAAAATTACTTCAAACCAAATGTCAATTTTATTATGATACAATGGAATGTCTTAGTTAATTATTTTTTTTTTTAAAATAGTCCATGTTAAGCATAAGAGTAAATTATAGTAGCATCCATCATATTTTACACTAATTACACTTAATATTATTATTTTTATTATTCTTATGATAACCTCTTTTAATGCTTAAAAATATTACACTTATACTCCTTTATATGTCACACTAACCTCCCTTAATGTTTAAAAAATATTATATTATCACTCCTTTATATTACACTAACACTCCTTACATAGAAAGTTATTGTAATAGTTAAAAAAACAAGAGTGTTTATGTAATTTAAAAAAAACTTTAGGAGATACTAATGTAATTTACTTCAAGTTTAAAAATACAATGATAAGTGTTTTTTTAGGTTATGATTGTGGTGACATTCATTTAATTAATTTGGATGTCTTTATTGCATAGTCATTATTTCTAGATATGATTTTTCATATTGAAAAGTAATTTTATAATTAACTTATTTATTGTAAAGACTTAATGCCTTTATGCAAAAAATTATAGGTTGAGTTTAACCCAAATTTAATTAATTATATCTCTTGAAATTGAATGTCTTCGGCCTTTGTTCCCTTTATCATCTTCTAAAATATACTTTATAAATCTTTGGCTCATGACTTATTTCTTAAACCAACATATTAAAGGTAGCAAAATGGGTCAAGTCTACTAGGCTAGTTCGAAACTCACCTAATAAAATGTAGGACTTTAAATATGATTTTTAAACCTAATTTGATGGAAACCTATGTTATGTTTGGTCTCAAGTTTGGCTAGTTTGGTTGATATTGGGTTACCTATTTATTCTCAGTGATAATAAACTATTAATATTTGTTTCCCTTTTTTAACTGATGTGTTATTCAATTGTGATAGTTAATTATTTGAAAAATTGTTTGATAATATTTTTCGTGTATCTTTATGTAACCTTCAAAATACATAAATTAAATTTACACCAAAAATAACAAACTACGTGACATTCTAAATATAAAAAATGGTAAATATATGTAGGTTTAATTGCATTTTTTGCTCATCAAATATCATAATTGTATGATTTTAAAACTCTCAAATTTCAATTGTATCAATTGAGTTCTTTAAGTATAACAAATGGACAATTTTAGTTTCTCAAATTTTAATTATGCAATTTTAGTCTCAAAGTATTATAATTATGCAATTTTAGTCTATTAGATATTGTAATTGTAAGTCCTTTAAATATCGTAATTGTGTTATTTTAATTTTCAAAAATTTAATTTCAAATTATCAATTATGAAATATAAGGTATTAAAATCACATAATTGTGATGTTTAAATGACTAAAATTGCATAATTACGATATTCGAGATATTAAAATTATATAATTAAATTTTGAGAGACTAAAATAACATATTTGAGATACTTTGAAAATCCAATTAACACAATTAAAATTTGTTTAACTAAAATTACATAATTGTAATACTTGATAGACAAAAAGTGCAATTACACCTGCAATAAAAATTAGTACACACGTACGCATGCTTTTTTTCTTTTGTTTTCATGCACTTTATTAAAGAGACCATACTAACTTTTGTAGAAAATAAGTTAGATAAAATATTTTATTAAAACCTCATTAGTTAAAAGTTAGACTCTAGGTCATTTAAAAAACCACTAAACCATTTAATAATTCATTTTAATATAAATAATTATTATATGTTATTCTAAAGTAAAAGGAGTTAATTAAGTTTATTTAAGCAACTTACATGATGTTTAATCTCTTGTTAATTGATTTTGAATAACATTAGTGGAATTAGAAGCGAATTGTGCAAAAGCTTTTAATTATATGAATTATGTTAATTTTAAATTTAATTTACTAATAATTTGTTGAAAGATAAATTTTTAATCTATTTGAAGATCTCATTACAAAAAATGTTTTTAAATAATTTAGAACTTAAATATATTTTTGCTTTCTAAATATAATTGTGTGTGATTCTTTGTCCCTAAAACAATTTTAATCAAAGTTTTTTAACCAAAATCAAACTTAAGTCTATCAAAGTTTGTTTCTATCCTTAATTGATATCAAATGTTTTTGTAGTTATTTCTTTTCCTTTTCTTGTTGATTTGTGAGTAAAAATTGCATTGATCCATAATGAAGAAATAAAAGTTATTTTTATTATTTATCTCCTTTTAGCTTTTTAAAATAATTTGTTTTTGTTTTATTTGTCATTAACATTTAAAAAAAAATCTTTTTCTTTAATTTAGTTTATCTAATGATAAAAAAAATATAGCAAATTTTGTAATTTCACATATTATCAATTTTCTCTTATTTGTGAAAAATGTTTCAATAAGCTAAAGGTGTTATAATGTTTGTAAATAATCCTAACAAGTTTGACTATATTTTGAATTGTTTTTTTTTTAATTTTTAAGAAGGTTTTTCAAAATATTTTCAAGATAATGTCTATTGGAATAGTGAGTTTTTCTTCTTTGTAATACACTGCTAACTAAAACATAATTGTTTTCGTTAGTTTTGATAATTTGAACAAAATTTTCTCCATTGACCTCTTTCATAAAATTGTTAACTCAAACAACTTTTTACTCATCTTCACACATTTAAAGCCAACAAAAACTTCACAACATTGCCTTAAAATGAAAGTTCAAAGACATTAATAAAGAATTTTGCTTTTGATCACAAGTTGATGTAACCAATATCGAAAGTGTGTGTCAATTGATATAATCTAATACAAAACAATATAGTTGGACCGAAAAATAGAAAATCAAATTAATTAAAAGCCAAAAAATTTTTTTTTTCATTAGATTAAATCAAATTTCAAAATCATATATCAAATACAAATTTAATCCAAAATTGCACAAAACTTTGTTGTATATTTATGATTATTCAATAATTACTTAAATATTCATATATTTTAAAATGCGTATCAGCTACGAATTTGATATTTACTGTATACTTGCTTTTCAAAGAAATTGTAAGATTATTTTTAACTTATATTTTGTGAGTTATACATGAACTGTGATGTTTAATGTTGTATTATTTTATATATATTAGCATTTATTTTAATATTTGTCTTTTTTTAAATAAAAAAATTCAATTTAATAAAATAAAATAAAATAATTTGGATTAAATTGAATTAAATTTAATTTTAAATTAAACTAATTAGATAATAAATAAATAATAGAAATATTAATAACATTTTTTAATTTTTTTTATAATTGACTAAAATTTATTAAAAATTATTATTTTTTATGAATTTAGCTCCTTGTCTAATGATTTTTTATGATTTAAAAGTGAGATTCAATGAAATTAATTATTTACAATAAATTTTAATTAATCACATATTAAAAAGACATGTATTCTGTTTTAAAATGATTGCAATTTAAATTTTTTTAGACAAATTAAAAAATATAAATATTTCAAGAAAATAATATTT
>JAMLFT010009644.1:0-12542 GCA_026544285.1 Pachyrhizus erosus | reverse complement strand
TGCTCTTCCGATCTATTCCTAAAACTCCATATTATTATTTTATAATTTTATCTTCTTATTTTTACTCTTTTCTTTTTTTCTTCCATCTAGTTAAAAATTTCTAAATCTATTTCTACTTCAAAATTAAAATATTCTTTTATTTCAATTTATCTAAAACTATTTTTCTAAAAATTATTAATCTTAACTAATTTCTCTTTTGTCCATTTTATTAGTTCCTAAATTTAAACAACACTTCCTCTAGATTTAAATTCTAAATTTAAATTTTTTTTAAAGTAAATTATAAATTTCTAATGTAAGGCTATTTTCCTAAATATACTTTTTTTTATTTTAAATAGGATGTTATGTGTGACACCCTCTATTCTTAAAGTCGCTCACAACGTGGCATTTTATTTACCCTTAATGCCTCAATCGAGTTTGCATACATTACTCAAGTACCTTCTATAGTCAACACATGCAGTTCTCCAACCTTAAATCTCATATGTATAATTTTAATCGACAACTTCCTCCTACACTCTGATAATTGCTTCTCTTGGTATTCATCTCAATCTCTGAGGTTATTTCCCCTTAGTCAATTAGGCATTTAAGTATTCTTTCTTCCTCTTGCCCTTGGAAAGAATACTTATACATAATGAGTCACCTAACTTATTAAAATATGTGACTTTCATAATTCATAGATTTATCCTTTAATTTAGGGTTCATATATATATAAGTTCTGTCTAGAGACAGATGCATTAGAGAAGTTGTACATAATTCCTCTATTTTAGGCTAACACAGAGTTTCAACACATCATTTCTATAACAAAAATAGTTAATGGCAATAAAAGAGTAAGTTGGTCGGCTCACTTATACTGATTCCATCATTTGAATCATGTAGAGAATTTTTAAAGATGTATTAGATGAAAGAAAAAGAAATTATGAAAATATGAGAGAATGAAATGAGAATTTATTCATCATCTAATATTTATTATTTTCTTCCTAATTTTAATGTAATATTTATTATTTTTTCTTCTATCTTTTTCTTTCTCTTTTGTACTTTCTCCTTTTCTCTCTCTACCTTTACCATCTTCACCTTTTTCTTTCTATTATTTATCCTACCTTATCTTTCTCTCTTTATTCTTCTCTTCTTTTTTCCTTCCTCCTTCCCTCATTCTTTCTCTATTTCTATCTCTCTCCACTCTCTCCCCCTTCTTTCTCTCTCTCTCCCTCTTCTTTCTCCCTCTCTCTCTTCTTTCTCTCTTCCTCTCTCTCCCTCTTCTTTCTCACTCTTCTCTCTTGCACTCTCTCTCCCTCTTCTTTCTTTCTCTTTTCTCTCTCTCTCCTTCATTCTACCAAACTTCCCCTTCTTCCCTACTTGACTTTCTTCGTTCCTTTCTTTTTTGCTCCTGTCCCAATTCGTTCCTTCCCACATAGACCTTGTCAGCTAGCACTCATTTAAGCAAGATTTTCAAATTTTTAGTTTCAACATCCATTCAAATTTTTACATAATTATCACACATAAAACAATTTAATCAATTCACTACATCAATATTATGATTTCTACAACTAAACAAATTTTGAATCGCATTTATAATGAAAATTGCTTAAATGAATACATTGACGCCCATGACAGGAAGAGAAGAAAAATTGAATTTCAAATGCAATAATTTGTCATCATTTTCACCAATTCTGGGGATTATTATGGGATTAGTATTATCAGGAAGGGATTAGTAGAGAAAAATTGAAGAATCAGAGGCTCCTCCTACCTAAATTTTGATCTTCTAGCGAGCTAGAATCGATTTTCTAGTGAAGGGTCAATTTTGTGATTCCTGCCTCTGTTTTTGCTAATTCTTGAAGGGAAAAAGAAACTAGACTAATTTAAAATTGGTCTATGAAAAGAAAAGGAGTATGGACTTGAATTCAATGAAGAATTTTTTGTTTTCAAGTCATCTTCCTCTTGCTTCTACTACTCATGGTGTTCCTATTTATATAGAGTCTCATCCTCTCATTTTTGGCTTACTATATTCGCGAAGGATGGGTGAAGGTAGTTGGTCAGGTCATAGGGGTGTAGGCTTACAAGAATGGCGAGCCATAAGGGGAGGAGCTCGAGGAGGAAAGAGTTGTGCCATCTCTTTCCATGGCAGTTCAATTTTTTTAAACATGGAATAAATAAAATTAAAGACGTTACAAAGATCCTCAAACGTACTCTGGCTCAGCGTTAAAATGTTGAGTCCAGAGTGCCAAGTCCCCTCCTCAAGCCTGCTTAAGGAGTCATGTTTTTGTTTTTGCTGATTTATTCTCCATGTTTTGAAATTATTCAATATATGTAAAACGTGCTCCTCCTTATACATGCATGGCCTACCAGTTCAGTTGAGCAGTATTCCTTTAGCTTTTATATCCTTCTTTTTCTCTCTTTTATTTATTTTTCTTTACTATTATAGTATATATATACCCTTGGCACCTTATAAATCCCAATTGGCTTGACAACCCAATTGGTGAAGCATCTCTTCTCAGCCTTAGGGGTTTGGGTTTGAATCCCAACCCTCTTTTCTCTCATTTTTCAGTTTTTATTTATGTTTATATTTATTATATAATTAATATATTTGCATATTTTAATTATTCTAAAAATGCTGTAAATTCATTTATATTTTCTCTTCAGTCCCTATATTTTTCATTTACTAGAATATATATATATATTTGTAAGTTTACATATTTTATCTTAATTATTTTATATATATATATACATTCATAAAAAAAATTATTATCCAAAAATTCAGAATATTAGATTGAAATTTTCTCTTCTTATTTCCACTCATATTTCTACTTCCAATATATTTTTATAAATCTCATATCTATTTTAATTAATATTTAATATCCATTTTTATCACATTATTTTCTATAAACCAAATTTTAAAATGTTCCTTCACACGAATGTATTTATTTTCATCTTTCACTATTAAAGTAAAAATTTATCTAACCTTCTGGTAGTTAAGCCATTATATATCTCTAAAAATATATTTAAAAATTTTACAATAATTTTCCTAAAATGTTAAAATTTTAATGTAACCAATACTATAAAAATTTATTCAGAACAAACATCTTTATTAGTTAAAGGATCTTTTATGCTCATTTTATTTTTCTTACTCTAAACAAACAATTATTTAATTATTTTTATTTTTATTTATTTTTAATAGGATGTTACAACTGAGACTTTAAAAATATATCTAGAACGGGATAATGCTTGGATTGGACTAAAATATTTTTTTAGGACCCTTAACATGTTCATAATGACTGGTAAAAATTTCTTAAGGTTTCGAATAAGGAATAAAAAGATAAAAATAAGTTTGTAAATATGGTTTTACAAAAATGAAAATTTGTTACAACAAAGAGAAAAATTTGAAATTAAATTTTATTACTGGATTGGTCATGTGAAATATTAATTTTTGACATCAAAATAGATAGATAGACAAGGGAAAACAAGTAGGGATAAAAGAAAAGAAATTTATATATTTTTAAAAATGTGAAAAATAATTTTGTGAAAATTAGTCTAGCTGAGAGTAAATTTTAAAACTGCACTGATTGATAAGGTATTTGGACTTGAAACCTGAATAATTGGTTTAAAAAGTTAATTATAGAGATGTTAAAAAAAGTTTCACTCAATTCAAATTTAAAATGAAGGAGAATGACTATTTTTTAGAACATACTGAATCTTTTGAAGAGCTGAAAACTAAATTTTTAAACTTCACTATTCTAGAACAAATTTGAAGGGGAAATCTGGTTGCTGGAATAGAAAATTTAATTATAAGAATGAAGAAAAAAGTTTCACTCAAATCGGATTTAAAATGAAGGATAAACGAATTTTTAAAGATAAAGCGAACGTTTTCAAGATAACTAACATTAAAAAACAGAAAAACTTACAAATTTTTTATCTAGAGAAGTTTAGAGTGATTTTTGGAAATGGATTCAAATTTTTTATTAGAAGATTTAAATGTTTAAACATGGAAACAAGTTTCATATAAATCAGAGTTAAAACAAACAAGAATAAGTCAATTTACGAAAGACTATATGAAGTAAATAATGTGTAACATCATTTTTTCTAAAATTTGCAAAAGAATTTCAAAAATGAAATTAAAAAGAATTTTTAATGGTCTTTTTGAATCTTTTTGAATATACAAGACTTTCAAATAAAATTTGAAGAGTTTTTTTATAACAGTTTTCATTGAAGGAAATTTTGACTTAATACGTACACTTGATGAAATTACGATTCAAAAACTCTATCTTAGACCTTGTGAAAGTGGAGAAAACATGAGGGAACCTTGGGAACTAAATTCTTAATGAAATCATACACATCAAACCTAATTATATAATCATTATAACACAACTTTCCAATGGTCCTTAGGAGGGCAAGTTGATTGATGTTGAGACAGAACTGTTATTATCAACAAGACCACCTCAGCTGAATTAATTTGTGAGTCTCAATAGACGAGACTTTGTTTGGTTGTCTCTAGAGACAGTGATCGGTATGATATTGCGAAGTTGTAACATGATAGACTCGATGTATGGACGAGCTGATGAAAATGTAATGATTGATGGGCGACGAGTCTCATGAAAGTTGATGAATTATGAGGTCGAAGTGCTTGTAGTCATAGGACTTAAGGATTGATGGCCAAAGAGACTGATGTTGAGATGAGAACACGATGACTATATTGATGTGATAGCCGATGAAGGCAAGATTATACCCATGTGAAAATTCATCGTGTCAATACCAATGATTTGATTGAGACTCAGTCGCGATGGTGATGAAGGTAGTTGACAATTGTTGCAATAAATTCGTGTGTGAGAAAATTAAGATTAGAGATTGCGTGTGTTGACTACAAATTTGTACTTGAGGAATGTTCGTAGGCTTGAAGAGTCATAAGGGGTTATGATAAGGTGTCAAGTTGTGACAAAGGGACTCATGTAACTGGCTTGGTGTCCCCAACGAATACAGAACATTACCATAGTTGGTTGAGAATATCCTGATTTGAGTACCATATAGGATATGTACTCCCAATTATCACCTAAAAGCAAATAATGATAAGTATATATTATGTAAGACCTTTGTGACTTAGAATGTCAAGAGATATTGTGGGCCCAAAAATACGACTATTAGTGAAGTAAATAGGACACGATGATGAGGATAAAAGTGAGTGAGAGTGTTTATATCTGTGATTGTGTGACTTAGTTTGGACTGAGAACTCACTTCTTACATTCCCATTTTTTCATATACCGATGTCGAGATTCTACAGGTTGATCTTCCATTTCGCAGTGTAGCCTATCGAGGGGCAGTGGGTCTACGACACACTATAAGAGGAGGATCCATCTGAGGGATTCGTATAGAGGGAAGAGATGATGTGCAACTCACAGGGTAAATATATACATGTGTGTATATGACAAGATTTTACTACTACTGCTCTGACTTGATTCTTTCATATATGAGTATTGTAAATTCTCTTTTTGAAAAACTTTATTCTTTTTGCATCTTTAGTCTGTATATTGGCACTCTATTATTATTATTACTTCTAATGACTATGACATAAATAAAATGCACTGATGTTAGTAAGAATTTTTCTAGTGAATCTCTTATATGTGTAATTTATTATCCTACGCATTAAGTTTTATATGTAAAAAATAAATTTTGCTAAAACTTATGTTGTTTTATACACGCTTACAAAAACAAGAATTTGCGCAACTCTTATTTGGTTAACTAAAGTTTTATGAAGTTTCACATGAATAATTTCTTACAAGTTGAATTCTTTTAGAAATTATTTCTTCCAATTATGTTTATTTTTAAAGTTTAAATAAATCTTGTAAAACTTGTCAAAAAAATAAAAAAAAATATATATGTTGGGAAATATCATTTTATTGCAGTGTATGAAACATGTTTGAATGAAACAAAATAAATTCAATAATGGATAATTAATTATAAAAAAGGAAATTAATTTGAGACGTCACAT
Source organism: Pachyrhizus erosus (assembly GCA_026544285.1). NCBI lineage: Eukaryota > Viridiplantae > Streptophyta > Magnoliopsida > Fabales > Fabaceae > Pachyrhizus > Pachyrhizus erosus. The sequence goes on along the minus strand of JAMLFT010009644.1, from coordinate 6,571 downwards.
TTAATTCGTATCAGAGTTTTCTTTTAATTGAAAATATAATTGAATTTGAGGTGTCACTATATGCCTCCAAACCTTTAAACTTATAAGTTTATTATTTGTTTAGAACTTATTTTATTAGTTTAGAACTTCATGATTGAATGTCAATAGATTTTGAAATTGAAGAATAAACTTGTAAAACTATATTAATTTGTGATGTAGTGTTTTTTTAAATTTTAAGATAAATATAAAATTTTCAAATTTTTTAATATAGATTTAATCATATAAATTAATTAATGATATGTAATTTTTTAAAGATTTTTTTTAAATAAATATAAAATTTTTATATTTTTTTAATATAGATCAATTAGTGACCATTGGTTAGACCATAGACCAAATAATCAAGTACTATGCCGATCTTTAAAATTACGATTCTAAGTCCAAGTAACCTGTTCATGTGATTATTCCATTGAATCAGATGAAGTTTCTGCAAATTTATATGATGGTCACGTTCATCCTCGTTCGTGTAAAAAGCTGGAAAATTCCTTGTTTGATCCATTGGATTTTGAGTTAGTTGTTGTTGGGTTGTACATACTATCAAAAGAACACAACTCGGTGGCACTTCCAATTCCACCATCTCATCCACCAAATTCCTAACTTCGGGATCGCCGTTGTCAAGGATCTTAAAATCCTCATCAACTGACTTCTTGCTTTGGAAGTCTCAATCCCACTTTGACTAACCCCCCGTTTGGGAGTGCCATTGCCAAATTCCGTCACATGCAGTGGACCAACACCAAAATTTTTAGGGTGGGAGCTGAGAGACACACGCCTTCAACTAACATTTCCTCACATGACCCTGGGTCAATACACAACTTTCAGTACTAAATATATTTTTAATCCAATATTTTTTGTTTCAATATTTATATCTAACGGTCAAAACATGTTTACCCTCCCATGAACCATATGAGAAAAAACGCCTTAGTCTGTGACTAACAATATTCCTATTTTACCATCTCTGTCTCAAAAAGAAAAAAGTTCATAGGTTTAAAAAGGTTTTTAAATCACATAAAGCGGAACCTTTTAACCAGATTAAACTTAATTTATTTTCTAGAAAGGTCTTGGTCCGAATTTAAATGAGATTGGGTGATACGTTGGTTAATTTGCAAGTATAGCGAAAAAACGTACCTTCTCCTTTTATTCTCTCTAGCAATACCTTGAAAAATCTCCAATTATCCCTGCAAAACTGTTTGCATTGATAAAATTTAAGAGGTTTAATTATGATTTTCACCACTCAAATTAAACGGTATATTTCTTTTAGCCTCTTCAATAAAAATTTATATTTTTTAATAAAATTTACTAATTTAATAGACTAAAAATATAATTAAATCAATTTTCACCTCATTATGTCATGGAGACTTGTAATTCTCTACACTTAATATGTTTAGCACACTAGGTGCTTGTTAACATAAGCTTCTGAGCCACTTTTTCCTAAATGGCTATATTCTGCGACTTAAATCATTAAACATGACGTATATGAGAAAAATGGATTCTAGGCAAGGTGTTTTTCTATAATAAAATCTTACTGTCCCGCTTCTAAAATTTCATGAATGGTGAATGGGGTTCTTTGCTCTTGACTTGATAAGAAAACTTATTTTGGAATTTTCAGTTTGGGCTTTGGGTATGTATGTTACAAACTACTCATGTATGGATAATATTGTACTTTCTTCCTAATAATTTGTATGCAATTCTGTATATAAAATTATCTTTGTATCTCATGACATCAAATTGCCAGTGTCACCAAAAGAAAATGTGTATCCAAATCCTTTAAATCATCGACAGTAAAATGCTTTTCGCAACAATATGAAAAATGAATAGCTCAGGAAGCTTGAGCAGCCAATACAACATCCAGAACCTCAACAACCACTGTGCTTTGCTGACTATTAATGTCTGCCCTCTCTGCATTTCTTGTTACACTTTTCATACTCCCTGATTGGAGTCTTGAACAACTCCGAGCAAAATGTGTGATGGTCCATCTCCATATTCTCCTCAATAGTGTTAATATTACATGTATGTAGCTAGTGAATGTCTCTACCTTATTCATGAACACACAAATCATATTATATAACAACGCCAAAATAGCAACAGCACAACAAATGCAAAATAGGCCAAGGAAAGGCTGAAATCCTGTGGATAACCCATATTTTGCCTTGCTCTCTAAAGGAGAGCAGCTGGCATTGCCTCCTGTTGATAGCATATCTTTTTCTAGTTGTTCTGTCTCTCCACTCTCTATCACTTTCAGCAATGCCTCCGATATGTCTGTAGCCAGATTGGAACCCTTAGGAAATACCTGAGTAATCAAACACCCAAATGTAATGCTAGTTAGGGTAGTTTTCATGAATAGAGAAAAGTTTTTTAAAAACATCAAGTGCAATGTCCTGCAAATATAAAGTATTTGTAGTGAAACTAGTTAATAAACTAGTCAAATGAGCTTATAAGTTCTTCAATAAGAGGAAGAACTGACGGGATGCACATAATGAGTGCTGAAATATTGGCATCTAATCTAAGAAAACAGTTTTTAAGTCTCCAATTTCAGATTTTCCTTACAATTATAATATTTTTAACTACTACCAAACATGTCAAAAAATGGAGAGAATGAGGGAGAGAGACCCACAAAACCTACGCCACCAAGCTTGAAAGTGTTCCCTGCTCTGATGAGTCCCCTACATGAATACTTAGCCAAAAAGACCTTCGCATGAGGTGCACTGAAGAAAGCGGCTTCAATATACTTGTTCTGAAAAGCGACAGGGTAATCACTTATGGAGTAAATTTTCCTAATGTTCTCAGGCTTGAATTTTAGTATGTCAGTCAAATACTTCACAATAAACGAATTTCCATTGCAACCAACTGGGGAATTTCTTTTCTGAAGGGTCTGGATATCTAAAACAGATGGCTCTAGCTGCGACACAGTCATCATGGAAGTCAAACTTGCTGTGAAAGTACTAGTTGCAATGAGGATCACAAATAACCATGGTGCCATTACAGTTCGAGCCAAGGGGCTTGTAATTGGTTCTCCTGCATATTAGATTTAGAAATGCACCAAGAATTAGATAGACTTTTCAAAAGGAGGAAGGGGTGTGATTGAAAAACTTAGATTAGTATCATTCTATATATAGTGAATACTGATGAGGAAACAATGACATCTCTACATTTAATTTGACAAATATGTGACACTATTACTATATTTTTGTTTGCCTCTCAGTTCTCACTGTGTTTGGATTACCGTTTGATGTACCTCAAAAGGGCATTTAACATTTTCCACGGAAGGAAACTTGGAATCAATACTACCATGTCATTGGGTATACCGTTCGTTCACGTTGGAGAAAACTGTTTTTCGAACACACTCCCAGCATCTTTGCATATGCGTTTTTATGTGAATTTTCACGTCACCTGTGAAACTATACATTGTTGCTTCCACGTTTTTAACCATTTTGAAGTGGTTTTCCACGTCCAAAACTTGTGTCCGAACACACTATTAGTCATACATTTTGAAGAGGTGTATGGCAAAACTTATGGAAGTTGGACAAAGAAACGGAACAATATCATAGTTCTAGGTGAAGTTTTTGGGTCTTCAATCGATAGTGATATTTATTAGCTATGAAATTTACTCTTCTGAACTTCATGTTAGAGAACTTACTGTGTGCATAGAATATTACAGTGACTAAAAACCAAAGCATGGACCCCAATCCCTTTAGTTCTGCATTAACTTGCCGTTCAATCAACCAAATGACAAATCCTACGAAAATGTGCAATGTTGCCATCATCAACCACATCTCTTTCGTGAAGACATCCAAAAAAATCCATGTTCCTTTTGATTTTGCTGATTGCTCTGTAACCACCATGTCCAGGCCAGATTCAAGATAGGGTTGTGAGAAGTCCACTAAATGATATCTATATGCCATTATTGCTGTATCTCCGACAGCAGCATCCAATGCCTAATTCAGAAATAGAAGTTAAGAATTGAATTAAGTAAAAGCAACATTTTAAAAAAGAAAAAAAAAACATGGGGTTGTGATTTATATAAAAATGTGGAACTTTAAATTATCCAAACATTCTCTAAAATTTTATAAAATTACACTTACATTCCTTATTTTTTAACCATCAAAATTACTTTTTTATAAAAAAATATTAATGTAATATATAAGAGAATGTCAATATGATATTTATAGATATTAAATGAGTATTAATGAAAAATATAAAGGTCGGATGTTAAAAACAATTTGTGTATATGTTTCAAAAATTAAGAGTAGGTATAGAAACAAATAACAGCGAGAAATATTTGTGAAATTTTACAAAATTTAAGAAATTATTTATGTAATTTATTCTCCAATAATCAGGGAGTCCTCCGTATCAACTTGCTGAACTAGTTAATTGTTACCATACCTTCTTGTAGACTTGCTCTACCATTTCATCATAAGACCCATTGAAGGGAACAAACGTGTATTTCAAATCATAAGGCAAGGTTCTAACGACTGCTTTAAAGACATCGATCGAGAAACCGGTGATGGAAGTGTTATTCATGTTCTGATCATATGTCACATTCACAAACTGATGAAAGACACCGTTTGCAGGCACTCCTATTTGCAGTGTCCTCTCCTCAGTGCTGCGAGTCCATCCCTTAGGAACAAACTGTAAGCCTCCAGGCCAATAAACTGTACTCAAAGCTTTAATTGAAGCAGTATTTGTCTTCACCATCTCTGTTAGCTGCTGTGTAACAAGGTTTTTGGTGAAACCTAGTGCTGGAGACCATAATGCTAACTCTCTGTAACTTTTACCTATTACATTAATTACATTGAAGGCTGGTGATTGCTGTAATTTGCTATTCTTGGAGAGATTAATTGTGGATAATTGTTCAATGGTAAACTTCCCTTGTGATTTCCTTGTAGCCTGAGCAACAGCCCAGGTTGCATCATACGATTGAAGTGCAAAGAAACTTGGGTTAATGTTCTCTTCTTCAGGGAACTCCAATGCAAACCTTCTCCGAAATTTGAACTTGAACCTTCTAAATGCCTCACTTGTTTCCATGAAGTGTGTCTTAAATCCAATAACTCCTTGAATGTTGATGATAACAGATGAGTTAGCTGAATCAAGAAGGCCAGCAACTCCATCTGGGATAACCCACACAGAACCTTTTTCCATCAAACCCATTTGCTTTGCTTTCTCAAAGAGTATGTTAGCTAGCTCTAAAGAAGAATGCACAATCAAGAAGACTCTGTTACTTTTGCTTTTGAGCCTATTAAGCTCATTTTCAATGGTAGATTTAGGGTCTGAGAGAGAGGACAAAGAAGGCAAAGCCAAATGATTATCAATCTCAGAACCAACAAGTCTAAGAGAATAGGAGAAATCAAGTAGCATCCCTGGTTCATAAGAAAATCCGTTATTAAGTTCATAGATTGCTGTCACCTTTCTCCATCTGAATTCTCCTACAATGGCTGCAATACATTGCATGTGAATCTTTATATCATCGCCAATTTGGACGAAATGAGGCAATTGTGGAGATAATAACTCTTTGCTAGCTGCGGGAGAAGTTAGAGATAATATAGGAACGTTCTTTATGGTGTTATCTAACTCACTTGCCAGAGTTGCTTCGTTGGGTGTTATTGTTCCTATGAGGGCTAGCACCCGCTTTCTCCGTGCAAGATCCATTGCTATATTGATAAAAGCATAATAGAGTTACGAAGTTTCATTTTAACTAGTTTCTTGATAATTCTTTTAGTTTCTACTTCTACCAAACATTAACATGAACTTGAGGTAAAGGAAACTTAGATTTACTTTTGTCTCTCAAAATATGTAACTTCAAATGAGTATCCATAAATCCCTCCCCCCACCCCACCCCACCCATGATGAAGTTTGAAACGTGGAGATTATACATTAAATAAAAATACGGCTTCGGAGATGTTGGTTTGTAATTTTTATCTTTAAAAATTAAAAACATACGGAGTTGATTTGTAATTGAACAAGTCCTAAGTCTCCAAGTAATTCAGACATAGATAATTGAAATACAGTCAACGGTTTTTCACAATCATGCATGGTTGTATAATTGAAAACCATTGATTTTTGTAATATAATTACTTGATTAGAATGGTTTTTAATTAGTTGACATTAAATTATTATAGAGACAGCATATTCAAATTAGTCTCCTCCTCTCTATATGTACTCTCTCTATATATAATAACAAGATAAATTGATATCATGCATTAAATTCTTTTCACTTGCAAAACTTATTAACTTTTTGTAAAATATAAAAATTAACAAATTTAAATGACTTGATATTATCATTTTGATAATGTATTTCAAATTTCATGTAAATTATACATTTATCATAATATTATCTAACAATAGACATTTTAAATAGCATATTATCCATCAACATAAAGTAATGTGATGAAATATCAATTATTTAATCTACTTTATAAGAATTTGTTCTTATTCAAGGGTTAGATTCATTATTTTCATATTTCTACAAAAAAAAAATTATCAAGTGATGTAACTATAAAAGTTTGATTCTGAGTGTTAATAGATTCTTTCTCAATCAAAT
>JAMLFT010009643.1:0-12543 GCA_026544285.1 Pachyrhizus erosus | reverse complement strand
ACTTTTTTCTTATATATATATATATATATATATATAGTAAGAAACTCGGGGAGAAAAACATAAAAAGAAAGAGAGACTCAGTACAAAGTAGGTAAAATCTTTAGAGTCAGAGAACACTTGTCAAAGAGGTATGATTCTTTCACACTCTCTGTACAAAAATATTTGTTAGAAAAGGAAAATGATTTTTGTACATATCATAAGTCTCTAAATTTGAAAAGAGAAAAAAAATGAAAGATAAATGATTATAATATAAAAAATTAAAATATTTATAATTTGTGGATGTTTAAAATATTATTATCTATTAAAAAAGTGAATTTTTAAATAAATTTTAGTAAGAAAAAAAAAGAATAATAATTGTGTGCTGAAAATACCTGTCCAGCCACAGAAAAATCCAGAAAACATTTGAATATTGATTGTCTTGTACATAAATGATAAATGATAAATCTGTCCTTGATTATGTTGATATGGTAATCAACTTCCTTCTCTGACTCCCGTCCCATTCTCTTCTTCAGTTTACACGTGTCTGTACGACCCATTTAAATAATCCATAGTTTGTATGCTCGCACGAAATTAATTAGTCTCGTTTTCAATTTTAAAATAACAAAATTCCAATTAAATTTTACATTTATTCCACTCTCATCTTTATTAAATAAGTCAAATTTATTTCATCTTTATATTCATATTTATGTAAAAATTGAAATTTACTTAAAATTTGTGACAATTTAAATAATAACGCAACCTTAATGTTTAAATCTAAATAAAGTGAAAGACTCAAAGGTAAAATATACAATTATACGTTAAGATCTAAGATTAATTTTACTTCAATTTAATATTAATAATTTATATACTAATTCTTAAAAAATTATTTTTTCGTATTCTGGTATGCATATTCAATATAATTTTTTTTCAATATAAACTAGAATATTTTTAGAAGTTATTATTCAGCAAGAATATTTTAAGGATTTTTCTTAAAAAAGACTGGTTTTAACTGTTGTTATCACTCTCGTATATTTGATTTTCCTTATATGTTTTAGTCTATGCTTTTTATCCTTACTTTTAAATTTAATTTTAATATTTTTAAAAGAAATTATTAAATAGTTAAAAATGATTTTATATAACAATGAAAATTATTTATTATAAATTTAAAATATGATTTATATGTTTAAAAATATTTGTTTATTAAAATCTTAAAATTTATATATTTAAAATATTCATTTATTATAAAATTTAATTATATAAAAAATATTTATCTCGTATATAACACATTAAAGTACTAGATGTGGAAAAAACAATTAGTAAGAAAGTTTTTGTCATCATTCATTATCTTACTCAGCTATAACTCAAATAAAGTGAGTTAAACACATAAATTCTACCAGGCTTGCACATTTTTCTGGAACTCACCATTGAAGAACCACGGCTTTCTTTTGAGATTGTGATGTACATTATCATTCATCTTTCTGATCTTATGTTAAATAGAAATATATTTAATATATAAGTTATTTAAAAATATATATTTTTTTTTTTAAAAAAGGTAAAGTGATTTTGTTGTTGTAGATTGTCACAACTCCAACAAGAATAACATTTTGATTAAACTTTCCATTTTTTTGTTACATTTAACTCTAAACACACTTTATCTTTGATGAGGCTGTGAAAGAAGAGAATCAAACTTGTTCTCAACCACCTCATTCTCATTTTTAAAAATGTTAAGTCATGATGTTTGAGGAAGGAGGATAAATTGTTTAAAGAAATAATAATCTCTAATAAAATATTCTTTATTATTAATTAAAATGTATTAAAAAAATATAAAATTATAAAATGAATTCATTAAATAATTATTTAGACCTATCATTGATCATGAGTTCTAATAAATATAAGTTAATAAAAAAATATTTAAAAGAATATGTTAAAAAATAAAATGTTGGTGGTTTTGAATTGTATAAATTCCCTCAAGGATGATCAAGTTTAATCTCTACATAGACCATTTTTCAACCAAAAAATGGCAATGGCATAGAAGCATCATCAAAGATTTTTTAATATCATGAAATTTGGTAGGAACAATTTTCTACATATATCCACAAACCTGGCTCCTTAACCATTAGATTTCATTAGATTAAGATTGTTATCCCTTAATCTCTATTTAACCTTGAGGCTTAATGGATTTCATTTCTCCAAAATAAGTAATTGAAGCTTTAAATTAAAAAAAAAACTAATTTAAAATCAGTTTTTGTTAAAAACTAATTTAAAACTGGTTTCAATTGAAAAAAGAAAAACAGTGTAAATTGTTTTTGAACAGCTTTAAAATATGGCTTAAAATTGAACTTTCTAAAATTGTGGGACTTAAATCTGGTTCAGGTTTAAAATTAATTTTAAATTTGATGGTTAATTAAAACTGTTTTTATAAAAATCAATGTAGTTTACAATTGATTTGATTAAAATCAAATTGCTTTTGAAAAATAAAATGATTTGATTTTAAAGATCAATTCAAATAATTAGGTCTAAAATAGATTTTATTTGCTTTTTTCATAAATTTAACTTAGACTCCCATCCACTTAATGCTTACAATGGCCAAAATCAGAAGTTTGTCTTTTAGGGCAATTCTTATACATTGACTATTATATTTAAATATTATGTATACATGTCATGCAACAAAGAGGATGTATCTCAGAGTCGGATGATAGAGTATGTTTGCATCTCTATTGATCATATCGTTTTCCACTCTCAAGAGCTGGGGTCTGATTTTTCAAAAACTTTTCACATTCAAAAGTGTCATTTGGCTATTTGGTCTGTAATAGGACTTTGTTACAGTCCTATCTTTATAGGTTGTCCAGGGCTGATACTTTTAGGGTTATCGACTTTGTTTTATTATTTTGGGGGGTTGGTGGACTTGAACTTGAATATCTCTCTTAGTTGCTCTTAGTTGGAATTCAATAATTAGTCTTTTTAACTATTGAAATTTATTTATATACAATTGAATTTTTTAATATATGCTTTTTATAAACAGACCAAATAACCAAATTTTTAATTATATATTTAAAAAATAAAACTATTTTTCAATCATATTATATTATATTGATTATTCTTTTAAGTTAGCCAATGTCTTTGTTATCTTGTATTTTGATTATTGTTTCTAAACGTTGACACACTTTGTGCTTAGTTTGAATATGAGTTATTAATATATGTATTTGATTTATATATATATATATATAAAGATTACATACATTTTGCAAAAATGACATATTTGATTTTTTGTTGGTGATATACCTCTACAGTCTACAGTTTTACCATCAAGTTAACCTTCTGGATTTAATTTAAAAATTCTGTATTATCTTATATAGCATAATACATTTTTAATCTAACATTTTATCTAGAGTTAATCTTCGGTAATAATTTAAGTTAGGTGTTACAAATTTTGGAATTTGTTTGAAATATGAAAAATACAAGACATGCTGTTTGGCTCTTTATTTTTGCTCAAAATTAAAGCAATCTCGTACATTTTTACCGTAGAAAATGAATATATGTATAATTAAAATCAAAATATTTTGTAAAGTCCATCACTTTAAATTAACAGCAAATAGATCTTTTATTTTTCACTTTACAAATTCTTTTACTCCAGAGAAATTAAATCCTTCTACTATTAAATTAACTTTTTACGATGAATTTAAAATGCTGTATTGTCTCATTATTATAGATTATTTTCAAATTTTGTATTTTTTTTTTATCTTTTTCTAGAGTACTAGTTAATCGTCATCAATCTGCTTGAACCCACTCATGAGTCATGATATGTCACTATATCGGTTATGTTGAGGAGAGAAAGGCAAAAAAAAATATAATAGTTTAAAAACACGTTTAATTCAAACCAAAATAGTAGTGGTTTCATCATTGATACATTTGAATTTATTGATGTACGGCACCAAGGAATACGTAGAGTTATTTTAATTTAATCAAAAAATTTAAATTTAAAGTTAAAATACACAGTTATATTAAATAATAAAAAATGCTATATTACACAGTTATTCTATTAAGTTTCAATAACATTGTCTTCAATAGAAAAATATTTATAATCTATACAAATATACATATAAAAGTATAGTGTACGCTCAAAGGAGGAAAAAAGACACCTTAAAAGATTATGTATTTTCTCATCATTAGGGAAATTTTATTTTCATTTTTTATTTTTGAATTGCTTGGAGAAAGAATCATAAGCAAAATCCCTAGTGAATGGAGATATTTTTGGAGACCCCTCCACGTTTTTAGTTTTGGTAGAAAGAGACCCTCCACTGACAATGGATGATTGTAATGCCGTTTTAGCCTTTTAGGTCCATATTCCAATATTGGCTAGTGGGCTTGTAATCCATCCATCACCCTGTCCTCATGCCCCATATTTGGGAAACAGGCACATGTCAATGACCTTAAAATACAGTAAAAATACATTAATGTTAACTTTTAAGTTTATATTACAAATTTACAACTTGAACCTATAATCTAATTTGTTGAGTAAAAAAAAATTAACTTCATAAACTCTTATTTAAGTCCAAGTAAATCACTTCATTTTCGTTACATAGATCAAACAAGAAGAGGGGGAAAGAGCTGCCTAGGTAGTTTAGACTTTTAATTTGAGTAATATTCAGCTTATACCCCATTAAATAAAGTGCAATTTTTTTTACCAAAAATTTGATATGACCATAATGGAAGAAACAAATTAGTTAAATATGGATTAGAAACTTGGCTTTGCCTTTCTAAGAGTGAAACTCTTTTCCCAAACAAAGATAAACTTTTGAACATTCTTTTGGTAGAGTGAGAAGACACCAACAAACAAAGGACAAGTGTTCAAATTTGCCATCCCAAAATCCCATTCCATCTATCATCCTTCCCCTTACCCCTTGAACCAAATTGAAGAAGGAAAAAGGGCCTTCAGCACCACACCCTTTGTGTCCCACAAGTAAGAGGGGATCCAACTCATTAGACGAACATTTTCTAAAATTGAATTAGTATGATATTTATATAAACTTAGTCATACGTATTTATTTTTTTTAGAAAACAAAATATTCTCTTAAAATTCAACCGAATGCTAAAATAAAGATCTTGAAATCAAACCCAGAATTCAATTCAAACTCTAACAGATGTCCATAAAATGTGTAGGTTTAATACTTTAATTACTTCCTGTAACTAGATGATAAAATCTAAAAATAAGAAACCAAAATTAAGAAATATTTTATAATATAAATTATCTAAACAAGTTATATTAATACAGCTGCAATAATTCAAATGAAAATTCTTATAGTTTTCTGTTAATTTAAAAAATAAATTTGAAAATAGTATTATATTATATGAAGTAAAGTGAAGTTTAGAATAATTTTTTTGGTCGAAAGTTGAGTTAAATCAAAATGTGACTTGGTGTTGCGGGTGTAATTAATTTCGTGCCACATAGAATCGTGAGTACCAATAGACTTAGGTACATTAGTCGGTCAAATCCACGAGATTCGACGGTGCCTCTGTGTTTTTTTTTTCTTTTTTAGCTTTTTCCAGTCGTTGCAGAGAAATAATTTCACACAGTAACCAAATTTTGTTCCTTTATAAACTGTTCGTACGTTCAAATTAAAGCTACTCTTAAATTTACAAGAACCTAAAATTTTTCGGTTCTGACCAATCATCAATGCATTTCATTATTGTTCATAAATCATAATCCATCTTTCTTTTGTCAACATTATGAACTTGAGATCTACTCCACTTAATCTCTAAACCAATTATTTACACTTTGATGGCAACGTTTACATTAGTGCTTGCCTCATTATCGTTTACTTTCATTCTTAATTATTTTAAAACATGCATCTTCTTTCCACTGGTATATATGTATGTACTACATAATTTATTTTATAAAAAGTTATATTATCTTTTTATAACTCATTTTTTCATATTTTTATGTATATGAATATTGTACAATAAACAAAGGATGAGAAAAGAAACAAATATATTCTCTCCTTTTCTATTTATAAGATATAATTTTTAAAAAATTATTTTTATTAGATTTTATTTTAATTGTTTTAAAATTTTATTATTTTTTATCAAACATTTTAATTTATAATTGAATATTATTAAATTTTCTATAAAAATCATAAAAAAATAAATATTTTTTTAATAATATTAAAAAATAATTTTAAAATTATATTATAATTATAAATAAATTTAATATTAATATTTAAAATTTTCAATTTTTTAATAAACTTAAATTATTCAACAACATTTTATAAAAATGGACAGAAGGAGTATGAATTAAAGTGATTGATATGATGAAAAAACTATTATAAAAAAAATGTTATATGAATTTATTATATGATTCATAAAATTTCTCTTTCATACCCCTTTTTTCTCATCTGTTTCTTCATGGTCTTTACATTATACTATTAGTTTTCCCTTTGACTTTACAGCTCCTTCTAAGCATTTTCTAATAACTAGAAGAGCATTTGCTGGTTGTGCTTCATCCAACATGCCAATCAATCAGTTCCACCTATATAATTCACAAAGTAAGTTACATTACAAACAAAACATTATGAACAGGAGAAAAAAAAGCCAAAGTAGCAGTGCCCAAGTCTGAGTACTGATTTAAGTGGCACACGCATGTGCTGCACATTCTTTGAAACATCACTAAAATATGTGGGAAATGAAACTGGTTTCATCATTATATTCACAAGCTTATGATAGTTTATTGAGCTTTTCTCACTTGAGCTAATCAAAAGAAAGGGCAAAAAAGTTTATAGGCCTTTTATAAACCTGCACGACAGACAATACCTGCTTTGATTGAGATGGTGTCATACACACATAAAAGCACTTTTAAGTTTATCACTTTCAGCTATCATTGACTAAATTTGCGGGCGTGGAGTGGAATTACACAATTGAATATTGTTCTTCTTATTCACATTTATGTGTTATTATCCTTGTTGGTTCATGAATTCAGCTTTTCTTTAACAGAAAATGCGGCCTTTCAGAATGACTGAAATCATTCAGCATCATGAAAGTGGCTTTAGTGAGATGTAGGTATTATTACTCAAGAACAAAGGTTAGGCAGTAGCAGAAAACCATAAAGAATTTTGGGATGTAGGGTGATGAAAAGTTTATCACAAATTTAAAGACTTTTCTGCATAATTTTCTTAAAACTTTCATGGGGTATTAAACGGATAAGATGTTCAAACTTAACATATCCGATTATTACATTATATGATGTTTAAATGAAAAATATAATCAATTCATAATCCATTTGTTGTTCAGTTTGGGTGTTTTAGGTTATCACTGTTTTGTAGGGGAGGTGGGTTTATGTGCTAGTTCGTGCTTTCTTTTCACTTTGATTTTCTTGTCTTTTAAATAGAGTTCTGTTTGAATATCAATTGTATTAACTCTTGACTTAGGCACTATGCTCAATTTAAGCATTTATATTATCAATGTATTTTATTTTATTAAAAAATCACATTTCTATTTTGGATCCAGCACATAAATCACCTAGAATAGTTACATTTTAATTAGCAATCGTAGTTCGAGTTATACTAAACTGCGCATAAAAATCTTTAAAATTGCTCTTAACAATACAATTTAACTCAAGTTTGAACGGAATGAATCAAACCAAAATTTCATGGCTCTTAATAATTCAATTTAATTCAAGTTTCAACATAACTATTACTATTTTTTTCTTTTTCTTTTAATCTTATTTTTTCTAACACCACCATAGTATTATTCATGATTTCAAATTGTTATGGTTATCACTAAGATTTTATTATAATTCTTGACAGTACAAAAAATTTAAAAAAAATGTAATTGATGAAACTATAATTACATTTATGATATAATTGTGATGGGTGAAAAAATATTGATATTAGAATTAAAATTTTATTTTATTTTTCGATTTATAAGAGTCAAAAATAAATATATGTAAGTGAGACTTTTTCTCTAATAATATATATATATATATAAAATGAGAGATTAATTAATTTCTAAAATAACTTTATTAAAGTTATTCATCATCCTCATCAATTTATTCTCTTAAAATATAATAGTTAACATTAATTTTTCATTACATCTATTAAAAATTAAAAAAAAAATAATAATAATTTTCTTAAAATTATACTAAGAGTCATTTGATCTTCTCTATATATAAAAGGAAAGCTTTAAGTCCATAAAATTTGAATTTGAATCTAACTGTCATGAAAACTTAAACTAATGTTCAATTTAATAGAAAAGATAAAAATAAGAATGATAAAAACAAATGAAGAGTCAAAATAAATAAAAATAAAACATATTTAATTGAAAAAATATAAAAAAATAAAATAGACAAATAAATATGAAACTCATCAAGTTTTTAATTTCCTTCTTCGTATTTCTATCTATCAAACATATCAAATTATTTCTATGTTATATTTCTCCTGAATCCCCTCCAACCAAACAAACCGTAAGGGTGCCTAGCCAAACAAAAATTTAGTGTAAGTAGACGTGGTAAACATATTTATTTTCTGTGGAAGTACTACAGGTACAGTAACCTACAAAGGGATTAAAATTGAATGCCGTGAACAATAAGATTTAAGTAAGGGTACGTATGTTATATTAAGATGTTCAAAAGAATAGAAATTAAAGTATTAGTTTATACACGTAATCTATGCTATAACAGTCACAAATAAGAAATGAGTTCTTTAAAAGACAAATAAGAAATAATCGTCAAATAATACGGACACAAATAAAAATAAATTAACACATAATATATTTATTGAAAAAAATTGCAATACTTTCAAAGTAGTATATTTAGTAAGAACATGTTAAATACCACATAATATAAATACACATCATTCAATTAATTTAGAATAGTACGGAGTTATCTCTTAATTACTGCATAATTTTTTGAATCATAAATTTAATTAGTTAATTAATTTTTTCTAACTTTGATTATGTTTTATAGGAGGTAATATTATTGAATTTAATTAGAATAAACTAATTTAATAATGGATATTTTTGTATGGTAAGATAGTTAATTTTTATAATAATTAGAATTTTAACCTGTGAATTGATACATAATAAATGTTTATTTTTATATAAATAAATTTATAATAAATAAATATTCCTTAGTATATAAATTATCTTTGAAATTTATAATGATTTAGTAAGTGATATGAGGTTATTTTAATAATTAATAATTTAAAAAAATTATTATAATTTAATTTAAAGATAAAATATAGAAGATTAGAAGAGATGGACACTTGAAAAGATTAAATATATAAATAAAGATAAAAATTAGTATAATTTGAGATAATTGAAAGAAATTCTTAGAGATAATATGTGAAATACACATTTAAAAAGATTAGAAATAAAATATTGATAATTTCTAATTGCGATAATGGGAAGAGACTCTCACTCTTCAAATTGTGTATCCTATTTTATAATATAGGAGTATATTACTGTATAAGTTATATTTACAGTGATTTATAATTAGTTTATAATGTAAAAATCTTTATAATAACAGTGTGTATTAAAAGTAAGTTCAATCTTATTATTCGAGTGAGGAATTTTTATAATACATTCTCTCTTTATTATAAAGTTCAAATTAAAAATGTGTTTGATTCTTTTTATAAGATCCAATTTAAAATGTTTTTTGTATTAATTTTTTTCTTAAAGATGTCATTTATTAAAGTCAATTTTAAATCACATGACAATAAGAGAAACATGACTCATTAATGTTTGTTAATTTTTTTTTAAAATAGTTTTGAAAAAATATTAATGTAAGACAAATTTAACGCTCTCAACTAAATTAACCAAACTCCTTAATTTTGATTAATTAATTAATTTAACCTTACAATAAAGATTGGACAAAGTAATTAGTGTTTTAGGATGAGTCACCTAAGGTCTAATAAGCAATCTCTTAAATACCACCAACTCATAAAGTAAGGGACAACTCAACTATTAACACCTCCTAAGAGACATACCATCAATGCTCGAAAGCAATCATTCTCAAGAAGATGGGATGGTCTTCCTCAATATATCACATCTATATGCTAACTATACCAAGAAATGAACTTGTGTTATTTTTTTTATTATAGATCATAAGAGAATCTAAATCAGCCAACAATTAAACAACCTTTGTGTCAATCCCTACCTTATAGGTAAATTATTTGTCCATAATTAGTAATCTTTACTTTGATTTATATAAATACAAGGAGATTCCTCATTTCAAGTAACACTTACCTCATACTAAAATTCTTGCCTAATCTTTATTGACTTAAGCATTAAAGTTTATTCAAATGACTCCCCCACCAATGATAAGGGTAAGGATTCTTCATTCATATGCTCACATACCTTCTAGACTCTATAGTTTCCACTTATGGCTCATAACACCAATTTGAAGTATCAATACAAACATTAGTCATATTGGACTACTATAGGATATTTAGGTCAACTTATCAAGCCTTCACCATAAAAGGCCCCATAAGTACATTGACAACATGTGTAAGAACTAATAAACAAATTTTCAAATACACCTAACAAGAATTGTCCTTTTAACCCCAAAAGGACAACATGTGGATGACACATTTTGGAAGCCAATGCCTTTGTTTGTAACACCATAGGAATTAGTCAAATCTAACAAACTATTAACTTAGTATTAAGTCATGAGACAAATCATGATATTTTAAATGTTTTTTATTTATGCAAATGAATATTAATTTTTTGAAACAATGTCCTAGTATTTTCAAATGAAAGCATAATTTAGGTTTCGTCTGTCTCAACACAAAATATCTCTCATGTTGGTTTTGTTTGAATGTAAGAATATTAAATGATAAAGACTATGTAAGTTTCATCTTATAGAGAATAATGAATATCTTTCAATGGAATCTTCAAAAAGCATGAAAGAAAAGGAGTAAACAAAAAAGACTACCTACTCTATCAATAATCAAAAGGCATGCCAAATGAAAGCGACAAAGTGATTGAGTACACAAAAGAATATATGTTTATTAACATAAAATATGGAGTACAATTATGACAAAGATAAATAAGTTACTTTATTTTATCAATATGATCAGTTGCTACATTAAATTTCTCAATAGCCATTTTGTATGAAGATAGACAAAGAGGATAACATCATAAGATACAACAACTATTATATGAAAGATATCTATAAATACTAGAAAATTTGAAGTATAAAAATATTGGATATATAACGACTTACGCAAACAAGTAATCCTTGTATTCAAATCTTCTTATAAAATTCTCAAAGTTAGAATTTTAGCTCTCAAACTTTGTATATTATGAGAATTTAGACTTAAACTAAATATGCATATCTGTTTATAAAATGATACAATTAGTGTGCCTTTACCTTTAATCAAATATGTATGATTGTTAAAGCTAAAGATACTTTGATTAAAATAATACTTGAGAAGTTTGCTTGAAGAGACAATTATAAAACTACTTAGGTGTGAGTTAAAAGTGGCTTGAAAAAACAAAATACTTATAACTCCAAACAAATTATAATAAAATTTGGTGGGTTGGTCAAGAACTAACATAGTCTCAAAAGTAGAGACAAATCAATATGCAATTCTCTAATGTTTTTCTTATTTTTTTTGTTTAATTATTATTTCTTTTAGTTGTGTTTCAAAGATCTGTTTTATATATAAGTTTAGAGAAATTATCTATCTTTCGCATTCATATCATCAAACAATTTATTAGCATATTTTGTTTCAAACAACAATATTTTTTGTGAAATGATTTGCAAAAAGGTTTTGAAATATAATTCACCCTTCACCTTGTGTTTCTCTAAATTTTTACACTTAGGCACGAAAGGAAAGTTTGATAGTTAAATGAATACTTATGAATAATTTAATAAGATGTGTCATACTCATTAGTAAATAAATATGGAAGCCAATATCAAGGTATCTATCTTTAGATACCGAGTAAATATTTATTATATTAAAATTACTTAAATATCCTTATTTAAATATATGATATTGAAGCATTTTAATTTATTGAGTTTTTATCTATATTTATGAGATTGAAGAATTTTAACATTAAAAAAACTATTAAAATAAATAAAAAATAGTTAAAGTATTTTAAAATATAGTAAGTTAATTTTTATTTTTTAATGAATATTCACAAGTCGAATATTGCAAGTATTTAATTAATAGATACTCGAAAAGATATGGGAGCGGGTATAAACTAGATATTTATCTAATTGTGCAGGTAACAAGGGCTATAACTCATGGGCGCTATATAACTATTAGAAAATAAGAATAAGTAATGTGGATTAACAAAGCAAAAAAAAAGTATGTGTTACATTAAAATAACTTGAAATATTTTGTTTTTTATTTTAAAAACTATAAAATAATTTTAAATTTTTTTAAAAATTACCTTATCAAAACTTTTTGTTTTGTTTTTAAAAGCATAAAATAGTTTTCAAATATAAAAAATAGATATTTTCCAAGTCCTTGTATTTAAATAATTTATAAATCAAGAATTATTTAGACAAAGTTTTAAAATATACACAAGTGAAAGTATTTTTTTTATTATTTTTATTCTTATTTA
>JAMLFT010009642.1:0-12543 GCA_026544285.1 Pachyrhizus erosus | reverse complement strand
AAAATAAAATTATTTAATTAAAAATTATTAAATATTATAATAATTAATATAAATTATATTAATATCATATGATCTCTTATGTGTATTATTGATGTGTGAAATATATTTCATCTAATTGTTTCCATTTTCATAGATTAAAAACTATACTAATTCAATAACTAATAAAATAAATTAATCACATCATATTAATACACTAAATGATCCACCAAAATAAATCAGCATTAAATAAATTATTAAAATAAAATAAGATAATTTATCTTATCTAATATTATCTACCAAACAAAACCGACTAAGTTATTTTAGTAAGTTGACGGCTTCAGAACTAATTTATATAAACAGAAGCCTTTAGAAAATAAAGTAACATGCCCAACATCATATGACTAAAAGCATCACAAATAACAATTTTAGCAATTTTTTTTTTAAAAAAAAATCTTAGCTGTCCCAGTCCAGTCAACTGTTACAATTCCCATTTTTTACTCCTCCACCCCCCTCCCCCTTTTAAAATGCATATTTCATAGTCTGGAAGAACTAAATTCATAACATGTTTTTGCGCCATGATTTACTGTTTCTTTAAGAATGTCGTATAATTTTCAGCTGGTGTAAATTAGATGGAAAGGCTTCTTTCTAAAGAAAAGTTGCATCGATTTTGCGACCGTAAATCAAGACAGATTTTCCGCCATTGAGTAACTACTTACGAAGTGACTTTAGCACAACATTTAAACTTAAAATTAAAAGAAGTAATTATACAATTTTATCCTTAATAATGATAAACTTTGTTGATTTACTTTATACAATTTAGACCTCATTCAAATTTGGTCAAATTTCTGTTAAAAGGTGTAATTTGTCTGATAGATTCTTAAATTAAATTATATACTCAAACTCATAGGGACCATATCAACACAGGTTACCACTTTTGTGAACAAAATTATACATTTACACAAATTAAACGTAATTAGTCTTTGATCAAAGACATAGCAAATTTTTAGCAGTATGCAACTCCTAAGCCCAAGAGGACCTACAAATTTGTTTGATTCTTAACCTTTTAAAGGAGAAAACAATTGAAACAAAATGATAAAAGAAAATGAAGCAACAACTCCTTTGAACTGAGAAATCAAGAGCTCTTCCAGCTCAGGAGTTTGGCTCCAGGTAGCATCTTTCTTCTATGTGAATGGACAATTTCAAATTTGTGTTAAAAAATAAAGTGTTTTTTTTCCGTAATAAACACTCTCCACTGTTTGATGTAAGCTTAGTATCCACAGAGCAGTGATATAACAAGCCTATGCATGCCAAGTCTTCAGTCAAGAACTGGGACATTTGTTTAGGTTGTAGACCCTAAGTGTAGCTGTTTCATAATAAAATTTACCCTTTAAGAATGATTTTACAAGCTTCATTTATCAATGTTAGCAAAGGGATTGTGCCTTGCCATGAAAAATAAGGCCTTAGTAGCAGATGGTGATTTCCCATGAACTGGTTTTCGCTGGAATTGTTACTCCAAAAAAATTATCTTCCTCTCTAAATTGGAACTCCAAATCTTCAGAATTTACAGAGCAAGACTTCGGTTTTAAGTTGGAGTAAGCACCAAAGTCACCTCCTCCTCTACCTCTTACGTGTAATTTAGATCCAGAAGAATCACTGGAGTATACTGCTTCAACAGCTCCACCAGAGTTATACATATTTGTTAATCGTATTGGTGCAAACTGGATTGTTTGATAGTAAACCTGTGTATATCACATGAATAGGTTCAGTTCAGTTTTGGTAGATTTTAAACAGAATGAATGATGTGCATGCCCTACCTTTATAGGAGATACAGTGAAAATTTCACACTGCAATACTTTTAGTGTGATATCAAATGATTCTTCCTTTGATAGTCGTGTCAGAGAGCCTGAAATTGCAAACCGAAACATGTAGTCCATTAACCATTCTGCTAAGTGCTTAACATGAAACATAGTTACTTGTGCAAAAGGTAAACCGTATCATACTTACATTTAGGACTGTCAAAACAATTCAAACCATACCAGCAGTGAAGCGAAAAACTGCACAATCTTGAATCCATTGCCCTGCTGAAACTTCTTCAAAATACTCAATATCTGAGGGAGAGACCTTGCCTGAAAGCTTAAAAATGATGTCTTCTTCAGCATTATTTTCAAGACCAGGCCAGGAACCTGCTCCTTGGCAATTAAAGACGCCTATAACTCCCCCACATTTGTTCAAGTTCCAAATCTTGAGAAGGCTGTGATTGAAAGTCTTAAAACGTGATAATAACATTGTAAATGTGTCAAACTCTTCTGCAACATAAATTTAGTATGTACCTCTTCTTATCCATAACTGGATCAATAAATAAACAATCACGTGATGGTCACCCAGGGTATTTGGCTCTGAGCACTGATCCATCGGGAAGTACAAGCTTTTTCAGTACATTGAAATCATGTTGGCCAGGTTTGTCACTGTTTGTCATAGTGCCATGTTGTGGTCAGTTGCTGCTAAAATACTACAGCAAATGGATAATAGAGATAACAAGTTTACTTCAGCTGTGAACAGGTATATAAAATCAAATCTGGACATTGACCAGGATGAGTAATCATTCAACTGCTGCAAGCTCAATCCTATAACATATTATCCAAGTCATTTGATCAGTATCAGTGTTTTAAGCAATTAATATAATAAGATGAGAAAATATGTAAAGTTTACATTCTCTCTTTCTTTCTCTTGAAGTGAAACAAATTTTGTCACTATTATATTTTGTCTGCTACATGTTATTTGAGAGGTTCCATACTTCCATGTTTCATTTTCATACTTTACATATACTCCACAGCCTCCAACTGCTCTAGCTACTGCATGAAACTCAGCTGCATCATGGAGACTCTAGAAAATGTTGTTAAAGAATTTAATCAGATTCTGGATACAAGTTTATAAAGTGGATAAAATAGTGAGGATGTCTTAGCATACGTAGAACATTTCCCAGTCTGGTACAACAATTTCACCAAGGAATATGCTGTTGAAAGCTACAGCAGCTATATGTAGAGATTGAGTTGTGGGGTTTTTCGGATAATAATCATCTGATGCTCGTGTCATTGACCTTTGTTTTGAGCTGTCAAATCCAATGGGGGCAACATTATTATCCCAAGGGAATAATGCATTAAAGTAGAAGAAATTGAGATAATACTGGAAAGTATGCCAAAGGAATCCTACCAAAAGTACTAAAGGTCAAATTTCTTGAACTTATGCGTTACCTTTTTCTCTCTTTTTTTCCGTTTCAATAATCAATATTTAAGCCATTGCTTGAAGAGTACTTTACATGAAAAAATCTATGCTCACTCGAGTGATCCTTAAAAGTCTTATAATTCCTGATAAAATTACACCAGAAGCAGTAGGGAGATGCATCTTCTAAGACAACATTGTGCAAAACTGCAAATGCTAATACTGCCAACTCATTAGCATACAAATACGCATGATTTATTTCTTAACGTACAAGGCAGATATTGTTGATTTTGAATGCCTAATTATTGATATAATTTGGTAGAAGACAGCAGTGCTTAACGTCCGTACTGGTAAATGGAGTCTGTGTTATGATCCATGCAGTAGATTATGCTATTGTCCTGAAAGTTGGTTGATATGGACTTTTCAAGCTCCTGTCGAAAGTGTCTAGTAAGAAAAACACGTCCTCCTAGACCGCTTGAAATTGTTTCCAGTATATTCTGAACATCAACCTTGACTCCATCAATGTTTTGAGAGACAAGATAACTGTGTAGATCATCATAGAACTCTGGAATTTTAGCTGGATCAATGACACCGATACCAAACTTCTCCATGGCATCAATAGATAAATCCCTTGTATTTGCCAAATTCCCTGGTGACTGTACTGGATATCTAAGTTTTGGAGCATACTTCTTGGTTCCAGATGCATTTGGATCTAACCCTCCCCAATAACCCAGTAGGGCATGCCATATATTGACATACCTGAAATTAAATAAAAGGAAATGGAAGGTCAAGTTTCCTAATTGGAGGTATAAGAGTGATTGTGTTGGATGTGATTTGTTGGTTTAATATCACCAAGTGATAGCCTTGCTTAGGCCCACTTGTTACGAGTATTTGGCTGTGTATAATTGTACAATATACATATATAATAATAAAAAATCTAAGTACAGGAACCTGAAATGAGACCAAAAGTGTTTTTGATTTCTGAAACAAAATCCTTTAAACTATCAGGTGCTCCACTTTCAGTTACATCTCCAGCTGCTCGGAACTTATGATTTTCTTTGATGCTGATTAATC
This sequence comes from Pachyrhizus erosus, assembly GCA_026544285.1. NCBI lineage: Eukaryota > Viridiplantae > Streptophyta > Magnoliopsida > Fabales > Fabaceae > Pachyrhizus > Pachyrhizus erosus. The sequence continues at coordinate 8,271 of JAMLFT010009642.1, read as the reverse complement.
TGCCAACAAATCTACAGTTTCAAAGAAATCAGCAAGCATTTGATTTCCAGAAGAAAGAATATAAAGATTATAAAGAATAGGTACTCACTGTGATCCTTCAATAAATGGTTCCCCATCTTTTTGAAACTCATTCACAGTGTCTTGCCATCCATCATCTATTATCAAGTCTTTTGCTGGTGTACCTCCTTCAGATAAACTGTGATACAGATTTAACTGGGAAGGTTTTTCACAAACAAAAAAACACAAAGTAATAAAAACAAGATGTGGGGTGGGATAGGAATGAAATGAGGAAAGAAATTAAGCTAATATGATAAACAAAAATGAAATGGAAAACAACTCCCCTGTAACTAAAATATCAATGCTTCCCTCTGTATTATATTAAGGTCATTCATTATTTGTGTTTGTCAGAAAAATTTAGTCTCTCAATCATGTTAAATTCCTGTTACCAATAACAGATAAAACATGGCTAAAATAACCTCTTGAGTCCATCCCTGATTCCTTGAGGATTAACAGTGATAAAAAGCATCCCAAGTGCACCAACCAAAGCAATCTAACATTCCTGGCATCTGCACCCAAAGTGGTTCAAAATGAAGCTGTGAATGAGTTCCAGGTTTTTACTTTCCCATCCTTATTGCCTTATAAGATTTAAAGGTTCAACTGACTAGCCTGTTTCGTTTCCCTCAGTGAAAAAGCACCACTGTGCTCTGACAAAACCCTGCATATTGTTTGAAACACATACAGAGGAAGAGTAAATCAAAAGTAACAAAGACATTAGTAGTTTTAAATTTGTTGTCTCCTATATATTTCAATAGTTGACCTACTTCATAGATTCCTTCACTAGATCAAATGGATGGTCTCCATAATTCATGAAAACAGCGTTTAGGGACTGGGATGTAACTACTGCTGGGTCTCCTACAAAAAAATAGAGACAACTACATTTTATCAGGAACGATTGGTTTCATATTTTCTTTCCATTTCATTTCCTATTTCTTGGCTGAGTTGGCTCAGATATATATATATTGGCTTTTCCACACACAGCCATCCATTTTCCTATAAAGTGAAGTCATTTGACTCCACACTTAACCTCAGTAGATATATATCAGAAATTGATAGAAGTGGTTGTTTAGGTACTTAGGATCTCATATTGCAAGTAAAGGACTCTCAATAATATCACTTTCATACTTGAACTGCAGAGTTGATGCCTTGACTGACAGGATGTTGAAACCAGATGGTCCTTGTGCATTGTTAGAGGAGCGAAGTTTTAAAGGGAAAAAAATGGATAATATATAAATATGCTGAAGTCTTTACCACTTTGAACACAAAGCTCAAGTTCATTAAATGAATTTCCCTGCAAGCTGGTTCTAAATTCACCATCTAGAACTGGCAGGAAAATGATATATGAATTATGTTCCTTGGATGATTGTGAATCCATTCCTTCTCTTGCTTCTAAGAGCAACATCTGAGTTTCAATAGGAATGTCTCTCCCCAAGTTTCCTACTCGTGGTATCATCCACCAAATTTTAAATCTGTATAGGCACTACATCCCTGCATCACTCAAAACAAATTTATGAAAACTTTAGCTACATTTGCATTATAAGTATTTTCATAGGCAGACTTGGCAGAATAATTTATCAAGAATTCCGGTTGATATACAAAGCCAGAGACAAAAAGTGATTATTGGATTCATAATATAATGTAGCTGAGCAGTTTTTAGATAGACATTAATTTTTTTCATTTGATGTCAGAAACAACAGCAGTGTGGGTTGACATTGTATTCAGGGCATTAACATTAGCAAATGAGCACTGACAGGCTAACAGTAACAACTCCTAGCACGCATGCCAAGTCGGTTGTACTGGTTTAGAGTTTCACACACTAATAAAATTCATTTCACTATTGAAGTTGCTATTGCCTTCTTAGTGTGAATTAAGAACCTGAATAGATTGATTTATTGTTCTTACTTTCATGCTTTTGGAAAACTTTAACTGCTATTTTGAGAAAGCAACACAAATTGTCACAATAATCTAAACAAAGAGCTAAAACAGTTCATATGGTTATGTGTATATCAAATCAGAATGCATGTTCACTGCAAAGCAGCCTACCTACATTCTTATCAATGAATTTGAGCGCATTCGGAAGCACTCAGAAGTGCTTGGAAGTGAAAAACATAGCTAAATTCGAAGAGCATATTGCGAAAAATATCTCATGCAAATAATAATCTTGAATATGTAGCAAAACAAGCAGGCACCTTGGACCAAAGTAGAAAACAGAAAAACTAAATACAACTCCAAGCTACTAAAAATAAAAATGACTCAAGCATCAACTACAAGATAAGACATGCTACTGGCCATGATTCAAGAATCAAATGGAAAACCTAAGTTCTTCAGTCTTCATCCTGTATAGAAATCAATGGTTAAGAGTGGCATGAGGTTGCAATAAAGCCACCTCAATTGTTTTTAAAAACGAACAATTTATATTTTTTTTCATTTTTTCATTTTCTAATCATTCCTTCACTAAATTACTAAAAGTTTCTTCTCTAACTCTCTTGCTAACAGTTGAGATTGTGATAAACTAATAAACTATGAAGTTACTAAAATCTCAAACTCAACTGTCAAGTTTTCTTATCAATAGTTGTAAGTTATAACTCTGCTCTTTACCATCTAAATTGCACCCTTCACTTTACAAGAGCAAAAACAACAATGATACTAGAAAATTAGGCATCAAAACGGGACAGATGAAGTCGATTCATTATTCACTAAAATGCAAGCAAACAAAGAGTTGATGGATTTCAATTGCACTTGCAATCGGATGGCAATTAACAATATTGCAGAAAATTACAGACAAATGTTACTGATGTGACCACAATTGCAGTTTCAGGCAGTTATTTAAAACCGTGAAAGTCATTTCACATAATCAGTCAAAATTGGTGACATTATCCGCAATTCCACGCTGCCCAACACAACAGAGAAAGAAGAGAAAAATGCATACTGAATGACTCCAAGCTTGAACACAAGGCATGAACTAGCATCGGCACAAGAGGCCCCTATGAAAGCCGATGAACCGGTAATTGGCGTGACCACCACATTCTCAGGGACACCCCTTAATGCATCCTTGTCATTAACACTGATAGTTGCATCTTTGAGAAGGGGTTTTGCATTCACAAACATGGAATGTCTCCATCTCCGTGTTTGACCAAGGCGTCTGCACCCTTTTGAGAGGAGCCTCTGGTGTGGCGCAAGGAACGTGGAAAATGGAGAAGTGAGTTGTAGAGTTGTCGTAGGTGAAGAGAACATTCTGGTTTGGAACCAATGGGAGGTGGAGGCAGCAACGATGGCCAACGTTGGTGCAGGTTTGATGGCTCCTAGTCCGAAAGTCCAAGGTTAATACCAATGAAACGTTGGCAGTTAAGGAAACGTTATAACTGTACAAAGAAAACTGTTTACGGTTCCTAGAAGATAGGAGAGAGACTTTGAGATCATAATGTTATTTCAGGCTAGAGCATATTGGCAAAATTTGCTTTCTAGAACTAAAATGGAGTACATAATACATGGATTCGCTGTGTAAATAATCTATAAGCTGTCATCGAATTATAAATCAATATATGTGATACTTTATTGATTTTAATAAAACCTACTTAAAAGTTGTATCGATCATAATTTCTAATTATTTGATAGTATAAACTATTTTGTATTAACATTATATAAAAATCAAATTTAAAAATAAAATATAAAAAATAAATATTTTATGTATTGATTTTACATTGTCATTAATGTGATTCTCAATAAACGTAACAGATCATTATAAATAATAATTAAAACAGAATAAGTACATGTACGAGTATCTTTTTTAGTGAGATAAAATTCTTTAAAAAGATAAAATTTTAATGATAATAAATTTTTAATAAGCAAATCTTAAATCTTATGATGTTAAGATACTAATTATTTACTTCGTGATGTGTTTGTAATAACATAACCTGATAAAAACACCATGAAAAGTATGGATAAGTTTTGGAATGTTTGAAGCATATGACAGGGAGGAATGGTGTTTATTGGAGAATGTCTTGATTTTTTATGGGATTTTTAAATGGATGATGGATGGATTTATTTGATCATGACATGTGTGCAAACTGTCACATTTTTAGTAATGGTGAATGGTAGCCCCTATATATTTGTTTTTCAGCAACATGATCAATCTCCATTGTGGTAAGAACTCGTTTGACTTTTCCAAACATCAAGATTGTTAGTTTATCAGTGGGTATAGGTGGTTGGTAAGACTTCTGATTAGCCAACAGAAATGTTGTTAGAACTAGTTTAGTAAATAATGATGTTGATCTGGTGTAAGCCCTGATTCTTTTCTTATAGCCCTTATCTTTGTTGCAATTGAGAAATGTTAATAATATCATTTTTTATAATATTTAATGCTTATCCTTTACCATTTAATGTATCATTACATAAAATAACAAAATGAATTACAACTTACTCCCTGAATCTTGAATTTAGTTGCATCCCTTAATTTTTGGCCTTAGGTTTGGTTAGAAATTTTCCTTTTTGTAATTGTAAGCCTAGACTTTTGTGAACCAATATTCTCAACTAATTGTGATTGGTCCTCATTTCTAGATTAATTGTCATGTAATTTCATAATTACCATTGTTTGATTATCATTCACTGCCTCCACCTTTTCTAGTGTCGTTGGCTATTGACATCCTGGAGAAACTCCAAGTGGCATGGTCATAACAGCCACATGAAGAACAAGAAATATGAAGACCCTCATATTTCGCATTATACTAATGATTATCAAACAGAATTTTTCAACCATTAGTATGCTCAGTTGAATTTCAACACAAATACGGACAAACCTCCCTTGATGCATATCCGATGTATTAAAATCTACTTTAATAGATCTTCCAATGCTGTAGTTATGGCCAACAACACACTTTCATCATTGAATACTATTCCTAAACAAAGGAATTGTATCCCGACACATTCCAAGATACCCCTTTTTCCAAGTAGTTTAATGGCAAGACACTTAGATGATGATAGACTAAGTTGTTCAAAGGTTGAAGTCTCCATGGAAAACTTAGGTATCAACATGTTTCTCATTTTTGTTCTAATCTCATTACACTTAAGAGATTCCTCACCTGCTTAGGTGTGACTCTTCCCTATTAATTAATCTTTGAAGGATAACCCAAACAAGCTTCTTCCACCACCAACATTGTCCAGTTGCTTCGGTGTTTGGTCAGTCTTTAGCGTAGTGATAGAATTTCTCTTTAAAGTTAAGAGATTAATAATATTTTATTGGAGTATTTTTATTACGTGTTAAATATATTATTTATATTTATATATAAGTTTATAATTTTTAACTTTCTTTTTAAATCAAGAATATTAAAGTTATTTTATAAAAAACTAATTATTATATTTAAAAATTAATTATAAATAAATAAATAATAAAATAATATTTTTAGAAATATTATATTGTATGTATATTTATTTATATATATAAAAGAAATATATATGAAGTAATTAATTTTATGTGTAAAGTCGAAATGTTAATAATATTCTACTACAATACATTTATTATGCATCATATATATTATTTATATTTATATTTATATTTATATTTATATATTAATCAAAAGAAAGATTATTGACATAAATTAATAATGTTAATTTTTATGTTTAAATTAAAAATATTAAACTCATTTTATAATTAAATAATTAATATATTTAAAAATAAGTTATAAATAGATAATTTAAAATGAATAAATAATAAAATAATATTATTAAAAATATAAATTAATTATTATCATGTGGAGTGAATTATGAAGATAAAATCTTATTTTATATAGTATAGTAAAAAAATTATATATTAATTTAATTTAATAGATCCTATTAAATTATTTTATAATATTTATCTATAGTAAAAAATATTCATGAATTAATGATTATATCATAAAATATTTATCTTATTAAGTTCAGTGTTATATTGATAATTTAAATATCTAATTTTAATATTCATATTTTATTGATTATGTTTTATATTTAATTAAAATAAAATTACAATGATCACGCAATACTTTTAAATCCAAAAATTATAATAAGCATGAAAATGATTTTTATATTTATAGTTTCTAAGGTAATTTTTTTTTTTTGCTAAAAAACTTGATACTTTGATAAATCTACTTTATTATTAATTCATATTAATTAATTGTATAATTAGTACTATTTAAAAATTCATATTTTAGAATAAATACATATTATTTTATTTAGAGTATTTGATTTAGTTAGACAAAATGAAATTAAATATCATTAAGAATTTTATAATTGAACGTGATTTGTAAAAACAAATTTGTACTAATTATTTGTAATTTACAAAAATGAAAATAAATATTAATATTTGATATTGAGAAAATATTGAAAGATTAGAAAACACATTAGAAGGGGTTAAATAATGTGTATAATTTTATAAATTTTTTATGTAAACCTTTTGAAAGGATGTATAAACGAATGAAAAACAATTTTGCAAAAATAAGATTAATAAAAGGGGTGCGAGATCAAACACAATTCAAAAACTTTTTATATTAATTTGCTCCAACTCTTGAGTTATGTCAAGTGCTTCATCAACACAAGGAATTCTACTAATCAAAAATTGATTACAAACGAGTAAGGGACTTTGTCACTCCTTACTATACACAAGTAATATTTTAAGTCATTTTTGCTTTCTAAACTTAAGTATTTTTTTACTGTTTCTTTTGATTGCGATTTTAATCATCTGATTAAGTTATCCCGCGTATTTTTATATTAAGTCACTCTTGGCTTTCACAAAACTTTTGCAAGATAACTCACAAAATGAGAATGTGAAAGTTTAACACAAATTGCAAATCACAATATATATAATATTGTTAAATAAAATGACTTATTTCATAAGAAATCCAAGAGAGGGTGAATTGGATTCTTTTCAAAATTTCTTTGAAAACCATTTTTCTTTTAAGAAATTTTTTTTGCAAATGAAAAAACTTCTTTGAATTCTTAGTATGATAGTGTATGCATAGTTGTGTTTATTTATCTTTTATTACTAAGAATATCTTTAACACATAATCATAAAACAAAAATTGTAACATGAATTAAGAAATCAAAAGATAAGAGAGAAAAAAAGAAAAAACACAAAATTTATACTAGTTCCACATTTAGTTTTATCCAAGATAATCTAAGCTTGGTCCTAATTTACTATTGAATTTGTATACACACAAAGTCACATACACATGCACACCATATACATTATACCTCTTGAAAGACTATAAAATATTAATGCAATGTAGCAAACTGATGATTTTAATTCTTCGGCAAGTGTACCGATTCAATTATAGTATAGTACTTTTCAAAGTACGAATGTCGTATCCACAAGGAACAATTTCAATTAAAATTTTTTATGTTGTAACACTCTCTAAGCACAAAGAATTGAATAAAGATTTGATTTAAATTTGAATTAGGTTTTCAAAATAACTTGATGATAAAAAGAATATGATTGAATAGAAACTTGATTTCAAAATTTCAGTTATGGGATTTGGAATTGAACGTACTCTATCTTACTCTTCTGCACTTTGTATTTCTATCACATACAATTCTCATAATACTTATTCTTGATGCCACATTCTAAATCATTCACACTGATTCCTTAAGCATGAAATTCTAGAGAAAGTTTGCTAATCACTAATCCCTTAGTTGCCTAGAAAACTAACCAGCTTTAAATTCAAATGCTCTTAGGTAATTGATATATTGAAATCTATTCCTAGCATTACAATATATCAAGTATTTCCGTTCAGATCTAATTCTTACATATTTTCCAGTCATATATAAGAATAAAAATAAGGAATTTATTGATTAGATAGAAGCCAACAATAAGAGTCAAACGTAAATATCAAGAACGAGTAGAGAAAGAGAATTAATATATAACCATCACCAAAATACAATTGACTTCGAATAGATTACATTCAATTCCCAAGGAAGAAGTTAGTCGCTCATGGTAACCCTTGGCTGCTGCAAGATAGATGTGTTTCTCTCCAGATGACCTAATTTCTTTTCCCCCTATCCTTTTTAAACTTTTTCCGTACTGACTTAAGTGACTTTTCGCTTGAGCGATATATTTTCGTTTAAGCAAAAATGTACATAAAATTGAGAAAGTGATAAGTGTCACTATTTCATACATTTATGTGAGAAAATTTGTGTCTTTTGGGTTTTACTATTGTGGAAATTAGCAATTACTTTCTAATTTGAGAC